>WEDG01006186.1:0-25092 GCA_017591395.1 Schistocephalus solidus | reverse complement strand
AGAACATTTTAAACACAAAAACACACCTATTAACGTCAATAAGTAACTTAACACCAGCAAATCGGACAGTGGCGAATAAGCTTCTTCTGGAGAACATTTCAACACATAATCTAACCTATATTCTTCAATAGCTTACTTATTACCAGCAATTCTGACTGCGGTGAATGAGCTCCTTCTGGAGACCATTTCAACACACAATCTGACATATTTTCGTCAATAGATTACTTATTTCCAGCAATTCTAACTGTGTAGGATGAGCTCCTTCTGGTGACCATTTCTACAGACAATCTTACCTATTTTCGTCAATAGCTTACTAATTACCCGAACATTCTGACTGCGTTGGATGAGCTCCTTCTGGTTAATTATTTCTACACATAAAACCACCAATTTATGTCAATAGCTTACTAACCACCACCAATTGTGACTGTGTCGGATGAGCTCCTTCTGGAGAACATTTATACAGAAAAACCCACCTTTTTACGTGAATATGTTACTTTTCCCCAGTAAATCAGACAGTGGCAAATAAGCTTCTTCTGGAGACCATTTCTACACACAATCTTACTTATTTTCGTAAATAGCTTACTAAACACCAGCAATTCTGACCATGGCGGATGAGCTCCTTCTGGAGAGAAGTTAAACACAAAAACACAACTATTAACGTCAATCCATTCTGACTCTATTGGGATGATATCCTTCTGGTGACCATTTCTACACACAAACCCACCTATTTACCGCATTAGCTTACTTACTACCATCAATTCTGACTCTGTTTGATAAGATCCTTCTGCTTACCATTTCTACAAACAAACCCACCTATATACGACAATAGCTTACTCACCATCATCAATTCTGACTCTGTTAGATTCGATTCTTCTGGTGATCATTTCTACCCACAAACCCACCTATTCGCCGTAATAGCTTACTTACAACCATCCATTCTGACTCTGTTGGATAAGAGTATTCTGTTGACCATTTCTACACACACAAACCCACCTATTTACTGCATTAGCTTACTTACCACCATCAATTCTGACTCTGTTTGATAAGATCCTTCTGTTTACCATTTCTTCAAACAAACCCACCTATATACGACAATAGCTTTCTTACCACCATCAATTCAGATTCGGCTAGATGAGATCCTTCTGGTGACCATTTCTACCTACAAACCCACCCATTCACCGCAAGAGCTTACTTACAACCATCAATTCTGTCTCTGTTGGGTGAGATCCTTCATGTGTCCATTTTTACAAGCAAACCCACCTATTCACCGCAATAGATTACTTATCAACATAAAATTTGACCCTATTGGGCGAAATCCTTCTGCTTACCATTTCTACAAACAAACCCACCTATATACGACAATAGCTTACTCACCACCATCAATTCTGACTCTGTTAGATGAGATTCTTCTGGTGATCATTTCGACCCACAAACCCACCTATTTACCGCAATAGCTTACTTACCACCATCAATTCTGACTCTGTGGGAAAGGATCCTTCTGGGGACCATTTCTACACCCAAACCAACCTATTCGTCGCAATAGCTAACTAACCACCATCAATTCTGACTCTGTGGGATTAGATCCTTCTGATTACCATTTCTACACCCAAGCCCACCTATTCACCGCAAAAGCTTACTTACCACCTTCAATTCTGACTCTGTTGGATGATATCCTTCTGGTGACCATTTCTACTCACAAACCCACCTATTCACGGCAATAGCTTACTTACCACCATTAAATTCTCACTCTGTTGGATGAGATCCTTATGGTGACCATTATCACACACAAACCAACCTATTCACCGCAATAGCTTACTTACCACCAGCAATTCTGACTCTGTTGGATTAAACCCTTCTGGTGATCATTTCTACGAACAAACCTACCTATTCACCGCAATACCTTACTTACCATAATCAATTCTGACTCTGTTGGATGAGTTCCTTCTGGTGACCATTTCTTCACACAAATTCACGTATTAACCGAAATTGCTTACTTAACACCATAAATTCTGACTCTGTTGGATGAGATCCTTCTGTAGACCATTTCGACACACAAACCCGCCTTTTCACCATAATAGATTACTTACCACCATCAGTACTGACTCTGTTGGATGCGATCCTTCTGGTGACCATATCTACACACAAACATACCAATTAACCGCAAAAGCTTACTTACCACCATCAATTCTGACTCTGTTGGATTAAAACCTTATGGTGATCCTTTCTACAAACAAACCTTCCTATTCACCGCAATAGCTTACTTACCAAAATCAATTCTGACTCTGTTGGATGAGATCCTTCTGGTGACCATTTCTACACTCAAATCCACCTATTCACCGCAATAGCTTACTTACCACCATATATTCTGCTTTCGTTGGATGAGATCCTTCTGGTGACCACTTCTACACACAAACCAACCTATTCACCGCAATAGCTTACTTACCACCAGCAATTATGACTGTGTTGGATTAAAACCTTCTGGTGATCATTTCTACAAACAAACATACCTATTCACCGCAATAGCTTACTTACCATAATCAATTCTGACTCTGTTGGATGAGATCATTCTCGTGACCATTTCTACACACAAACCCACCTCTTTACCGCATTAGCTTACTTACCACCATCAATTCTGACTCTGTTTACTGAGATCCTTCTGTTTACCATTTCTACAAACAAACCCACCTATATACGACAATAGCTTACTTACCACCATCAATTCAGACTCTGCTGGATGAGATCCTTCTGGTGACCATTTCTACACACAATCCCACCCATTCACCGCAAGAGCTAACTTACAACAATCAATTCTGTCTCTGTTGGATGAGATCCTTCATGTGTCCATTATTACAAGCAAACCCACCTATTCAGCGCAATAGCTAACATATCACCATAAATGTTGACCCTATTGGATGAGATCCTTCTGGTGACCATTTCTACACACAAACTTACCTATTCACCGCAATAGCTTACTTACCACCATTAATTCTGACTCTGTTGGATGTGATCCTTCTGGTGACCATTTTTACACACAAACCCACCTATTCAACATAATAGCTTACTTACCACCATCAATACTGACTCTGTGGGAAAGGATCCTTCTGGTGACCATTTTTTCACCCAAACCCACCTATTCACGGCAATAGCTTACTTACCATCATAAATTCACACTCTGTTGGATGAGATCCTTCTGGTGACCATTATCACACAAAAACCCACCTATTCACCGCAATAGCTTACTTACCACCAGCAATTCTGACTCTGTTGGATTAAACCCTTCTGGTGATCATTTCTACGAACAAACCAACCTATTGACCGCAATACCTTACTTACCATAATCAATTCTGACTCTGTTGGATGAGATGCTTCTGGTGACCATTTCTAAAAACAAACCCACCTATATACGACAATAGCTTACTCACCACCATCAATTCTGACTCTGTTAGATGAGATTCTTCTGGTGATCATTTCTACCCACAAACCCACCTATTCACCGCAATAGCTTACTTACCACCATTAATTCTGACTCTGTGGGAAAGGATCCTTCTGGGGACCATTTCTACACCCAAACCAACCTATTCGTCGCAATAGCTAACTAACCACCATCACTTCTGACTCTGTGGGATTAGATCCTTCTGATTACCATTTCTACACCCAAGCCCACCTATTCACCGCAAAAGCTTACTTACCACCTTCAATTCTGACTCTGTTGGATGATATCCTTCTGGTGACCATTTCTACACACAAACATACCAATTAACCGCATTAGCTTACTTACCACCATCAATTCTGACTCTGTTTACTGAGATCCTTCTGTTTACCATTTCTACAAACAAACCCACCTATATACGACAATAGCTTACTTACCACCATCAATTCAGACTCTGCTGGATGAGATCCTTCTGGTGACCATTTCTACACACAATCCCACCCATTCACCGCAAGAGCTAACTTACAACAATCAATTCTGTCTCTGTTGGATGAGATCCTTCATGTGTCCATTATTACAAGCAAACCCACCTATTCAGCGCAATAGCTAACATATCACCATAAATGTTGACCCTATTGGATGAGATCCTTCTGGTGACCATTTCTACACACAAACTTACCTTTTCACCGCAATAGCTTACTTACCACCATTAATTCTGACTCTGTTGGATGTGATCCTTCTGGTGACCATTTTTAAACACAAACCCACCTATTCAACATAATAGCTTACTTACCACCATCAAATCTGACTCTGTGGGAAAAGATCCTTCTGGTGACCATTTTTTCACCCAAACCCACCTATTCACGGCAATAGCTTACTTACCACCATAAATTCACACTCTGTTGGATGAGATCCTTCTGGTGACCATTATCACACAAAAACCCACCAATTCACCGCAATAGCTTACTTACCACCTTCAATTTTGACTCTGTTGGATTAAACCCTTCTGGTGATCATTTCTACGAACAAACCTACCTATTGACCGCAATACCTTACTTACCATAATTAATTCTGACTCTGTTGGATGAGATGCTTCTGGTGACCATTTCTAAAAACAAACCCACCTATTCACCGAAATTGCTTACTTACCACCATCAATTCTGACTCTGTTGGATAAGATCTTTCTGGTGAAAATTTCTACACTCAAACACACCTATTCACCGCAATAGCTTACTTACTACCAAAAATTCTGACTCCGTTGGATGAGATCCTTCTTATGACCATTTCTACACGAAAACCAACCTATTCACCGCAATAGCTTACTTACCACCAGCAATTATGACTGTCTGGATTAAAACCTTCTGGTGATCATTTCTACAAATAAACATGCCTATTTACCGCAATAGCTTACTTACCATAATCAATTCTGACTCTGTTGGATGAGATCCTTCTGGTGAACATTTATACACACAAACTTTCCTATTCACCTAAATTGCTAAGTTACCACCATCAATTCTGACTCTGTTGGATGTGATCCTTCTGGTGACCATTTTTACACACAAACCCACCTATTCAACATAATAGCTTACTTACAACCATCAATACTGACTCTGTGGGAAAGGATCCTTCTGGTGACCATTTTTTCACCCAAACCCACCTATTCACGGCAATAGCTTACTTACCACCATAAATTCACACTCTGTTGGATGAGATCCTTCTGGTGACCATTATCACACAAAAACCCACCTATTCACCGCAATAGCTTACTTACCACCAGCAATTCTGACTCTGTTGGATTAAACCCTTCTGGTGATCATTTCTACGAACAAACCTACCTATTGACCGCAATACCTTACTTACCATAATTAATTCTGACTCTGTTGGATGAGATGCTTCTGGTGACCATTTCTAAAAACAAACCCACCTATTCACCGAAATTGCTTACTTACCACCATCAATTCTGACTCTGTTGGATAAGATCCTTCTGGTGAATATTTCTACACTCAAACACTCCTATTCACCGCAATAGCTTACTTACTACCAAAAATTCTGACTCCGTTGGATGAGATCCTTCTAATGACCATTTCTACACGCAAACCAACCTATTCACCGCAATAGCTTACTTACCACCAGCAATTATGACTGTCTGGATTAAAACCTTCTGGTGATCATTTCTACAAATAAACATACCTATTTACCGCAATAGCTTACTTACCATAATCAATTCTGACTCTGTTGGATGAGATTCTTCTGGTGAACATTTATACACACAAACTTTCCTATTAACCGAAATTGCTTACTTACCACCATCAATTCTGACTCTGTTGGATGAGGTCCTTATGTTGACCATTTCTTCACACAAACTCACCTATTCACCGCAATAGCTTACTTACAACCATAAATTCTGACTCTGTTGAATGAGATCCTTCTGGTGACGATTTCTACACACAAACCTACCTATTAATCGCAATAGCTTACTTACCAACATCAATTATGACTCTGTTGGATGATATCCTTCTGGTGACTATTTATACACACAATCCAACCTATTAAGCGCAATTGCTTATTTAAAACCATCAATTCTGCCTCTGTTAGATAAGATCCTTTTGGTGACCATTTCTACAAACAAACCCACCTATTAAGCGCAATTGCTTATTTACCGCCATCAATTCTGACTCTGTTGGATGAGATCATTCTGGTGACCATTTCAACACACAAACCCACATATTCACCGCAATAGCTTTCTAACCACCATCAATTCTGACTCTGTTGGATGAGATTCTCCTGGTGACTATTTCTACACACAACGCACCTATTCAACGCAAAAGCTTACTTACCACCAGCAATTCTGACTCTGTTGGATTAAACCCTTCTGGTGATCAATTCTACGAACACACCTTCCTATTCACCGCAATACCTTACTTACCATAATCAATTCTGACTCTGTTGGATGAGATCCTTCTGGTGACCATTTCTTCACAAAAATTCACGTATTAACGGAAATTGCTTACTTAACACCATTATTTCTGACTCTGTTGGATGAAATCCTTCTGTAGACCATTTCGACACACAAACCCGCCTTTTCACCATAATAGCTTACTTACCACCATCAGTACTGACTCTGTTGGATGCGATCCTTCTGGTGACCATATCTACACACAAACATACCTATTAACTGCAAAAGCTTACTTACCTCCCTCAATTCTGACTCTGTTGGATTAAATCCTTCTGGTGATCCTTTCTACAAACAAACCTTTCTATTCACCGCAATAGCTTACTTGCCATAAGCAATTCTGACTCTGTTGGATGAGATCCTTCTGTTGACCATTTCTGCACTCAAACCCACCTATTCACCGCAATAGCTTACTTACCACCATATATTCTGACTCCGTTGGATGAGATCCTTCTGGTGACCACTTCTACACACAAACCAACCTATTCACCGCAATAGCTTACTTACCACCAGCAATTATGACTGTGTTGGATTAAAACCTTCTGGTGATCCTTTCTGCAAACAAACCTTCCTATTTACCTCAATAGATTACTTACCATAATCAATTCTGACTCTGTTGGATGAGATTATTCTCGTGACCATTTCTACACACAAACCCACCTATTTACCGCATTAGCTTACTTACCACCATCAATTCTGACTCGGTTTACTAAGATCCTTCTGTTTACCGTTTCTACAAACAAACCCACCTATATACGACAATAGCTTACTAACCACCATCAATTCAGACTCTGCTGGATGAGATCCTTCTGGTGACCATTTCTACACACAATCCCACCCATTCACCGCAAGAGCTAACTTACAACCATCAATTCTGTCTCTGTTGGATGAGATCCTTTATGTGTCCATTATTACAAGCAAACCCACCTATTCAGCGCAATAGCTAACATATCACCATAAATGTTGACCCTATTGGATAAGATCCTTCTGGTGACCATTTCTACACAAAAACTTACCTATTCACCGCAATAGCTTACTTACCACCATTAATTCTGACTCTGTTGGATGTGATCCTTCTGGTGACCATTTTTAAACACAAACCCACCTATTCAACATAATAGCTTACTTACCACCATCAATTCTGACTCTGTGGGAAAGGATCCTTCTGGTGAACATGTCTTCACTCAAACCCACCTATTCACGGCAATAGCTTACTTTCCACCATAAATTCACACTATGTTGGATGAGATCCTTCTGGTGACCATTATCACACAAAAACCCACCAATTCACCGCAATAGCTTACTTACCACCTTCAATTTTGACTCTGTTGGATTAAACCCTTCTGGTGATCATTTCTACGAACAAACCTACCTATTCACCGCAATACCTTACTTACCATAATTAATTATGACTCTGTTGGATGAGATGCTTCTGGTGACCATTTCTAAAAACAAACCCACCTATTCACCGAAATTGCTTACTTACCACCATCAATTCTGACTCTGTTGGATAAGATCTTTTGGTTAACATTTCTACACTCAAACACACCTATTCACCGCAATAGCTTGCCTACCACCATAAATTCTGACTCCGTTGGATGAGATTCTTCTAATGACCATGTCTACACACCAACCAACCTATTCACCGCAATAGCTTACTTACCATAATCAATTATGACTCTGTTGGATGAGATCCTTCTGGTGACTATTTATACACACAATCCAACCTATTAAGCGCAATTGCTTATTTAAAACCATCCATTCTGCCTCTGTTAGATAAGGTCCTTTTGGTGACCATTTCTACATACAAACCCACCTATTTAGCGCAATTGCTTATTTACCGCCATTTATTCTGACTCTGTTGGATGAGATCATTCTGGTGACCATTTCAACACACAAACCCACATATTCTCCGCAATAGCTTTCTAACCACCATCAATTCTGACTCTGTTGGATGAGATTCTTCTGGTGACCATTTCTACACACAACGCACCTATTCAACGCAAAAGCCTACTTACCACCATCAATTCTGACTTTGTTGGATGAGATCCTTCGGGTGAACTTTTTTACACAAAACTCACTTATTCACCGCAATAGCTTACTAACCACCATCATGTCTGTCTCTGTTGGATGAGATCCATCTGGTGACCATTTCTACACACAAACCCACCTATTCACCGCAATAGCTTCCTTACCACCATCAATTCTGACTCTGTTGGAAGAGATCCTTCTGGTGACTATTATTACACAATAATTCACTTATTCAACGCAATAGCTTACTAACCACCATCAAGTCTGACTCTGTTGGATGAGATCTTTCGGGTGACCATTTCTTCACACAAACCTACCTATTCACCGCAATAGCTTTTTAACCACCATCAATTCTGACTCTGTTGGATGAGATCCTTCTGGTGAATATTTCTACAGACAAACTTATCTATTCGCCGCAATAGCTTACTTACCACCATCAATTCTGCCTCTGTTGGATGAGATCCTTCTGGTGACCATTTCTTCACTCAAACCCACCTATTCACCGCAATAGTTTACTTACAACCATCAATTCTGACTCTGTTGAATGAGATCCGTCTGGTGACAATTTCTACACACAAACCTACCTATTCACCGCAACAGCTTACTTTACCACCAACAATTCTGACTCTGTTGGATGAGATCCTTCTGGTGACCATTTCTACACACAAACTCACCTATTCAATGCAATAGCTTACTTACCACCATCAATTCTGAGTCTGTTTGATGTGATCCTTCTGGTGACCATTTCTACAAACAAACATACCTATTCACTGCAATAGCTTACTTACCACCATATATTCTGACTCCGTTGGATGAGAACCTTCTGGTGACCACTTATACACACAAACCAACCTATTCACCGCAATAGCTTACTTACCACCAGCAATTATGACTGTGTTGGATTAAAACCTTCTGGTGATCCTTTCTGCAAACAAACCTACCTATTCACCGCAATACCTTACTTACCATAATTAATTATGACTCTGTTGGATGAGATGCTTCTGGTGACCATTTCTAAAAACAAACCCACCTATTCACCGAAATTGCTTACTTACCACCATCAATTCTGACTCTGTTGGATAAGATCGTTTGGTTAACATTTCTACACTCAAACACACCTATTCACCGCAATAGCTTGCCTATAACCATAAATTCTGACTCCGTTGGATGAGATTCTTCTAATGACCATTTCTACACACCAACCAACCTATTCACCGCAATAGCTTACTTACCATAATCAATTATGACTCTGTTGGATGAGATCCTTCTGGTGACTATTTATACACACAATCCAACCTATTAAGCGCAATTGCTTATTTAAAACCATCCATTCTGCCTCTGTTAGATAAGGTCCTTTTGGTGACCATTTCTACATACAAACCCACCTATTTAGCGCAATTGCTTATTTACCGCCATTTATTCTGACTCTGTTGGATGAGATCATTCTGGTGACCATTTCAACACACAAACCCACATATTCCCCGCAATAGCTTTCTAACCACCATCAATTCTGACTCTGTTGGGTGAGATTCTTCTGGTGACCATTTCTACACACAACGCACCTATTCAACGCAAAAGCCTACTTACCACCATCAATTCTGACTTTGTTGGATGAGATCCTTCGGGTGAACTTTTTTACACAAAAAATCACTTATTCACCGCAATAGCTTACTAACCACCATCATGTCTGTCTCTGTTGGATGAGATCCATCTGGTGACCATTTCTACACACAAACCCACCTATTCACCGCAATAGCTTCCTTACCACCATCAATTCTGACTCTGTTGGAAGAGATCCTTCTGGTGACTATTATTACACAATAATTCACTTATTCAACGCAATAGCTTACTAACCACCATCAAGTCTGACTCTGTTGGATGAGATCTTTCGGGTGACCATTTCTTCACACAAACCTACCTATTCACCGCAATAGCTTTTTAACCACCATCAATTCTGACTCTGTTGGATGAGATCCTTCTGGTGAATATTTCTACAGACAAACTTATCTATTCGCCGCAATAGCTTACTTACCACCATCAATTCTGCCTCTGTTGGATGAGATCCTTCTGGTGACCATTTCTTCACTCAAACCCACCTATTCACCGCAATAGTTTACTTACAACCATCAATTCTGACTCTGTTGAATGAGATCCGTCTGGTGACAATTTCTACACACAAACCTACCTATTCACTGCAACAGCTTATTTGTCACCAACAATTCTGTCTCTGTTGGATGAGATCCTTCTGGTGACCATTTCTACACACAAACTCACCTATTCAATGCAATAGCTTACTTACCACCATCAATTCTGAGTCTGTTTGATGTGATCCTTCTGGTGACCATTTCTACAAACAAACATACCTATTCACTGCAATAGCTTACTTACCACCATATATTCTGACTCCGTTGGATGAGATCCTTCTGGTGACCACTTATACACACAAACCAACCTATTCACCGCAATAGCTTACTTACCACCAGCAATTATGACTGTGTTGGATTAAAACCTTCTGGTGATCCTTTCTGCAAACAAACCTTCCTATTTACCTCAATAGATTACTTACCATAATTAATTCTGACTCTGTTGGATGAGATCATTCTCGTGACCATTTCTACACACAAACCCACCTATTTACTGCATTAGCTTACTTACCACCATCAATTCTCACTCGGTTTACTAAGATCCTTCTGTTTACCGTTTCTACAAACAAACCCACCTATATACGACAATAGCTTACTAACCACCATCAATTCAGACTCTGCTGGATGAGATCCTTCTGGTGACAATTTCTACACACAATCCCACCCATTCACCGCAAGAGCTAACTTACAACCATCAATTCTGTCTCTGTTGGATGAGATCCTTTATGTGTCCATTATTACAAGCAAACCTACCTATTTAGCGCAATAGCTAACATATCACCATAAATGTTGACCCTATTGGATAAGATACTTCTGGTGACCATTTCTACACAAAAACTTACCTATTCACCGCAATAGCTTACTTACCACCATTAATTCTGACTCTGTTGGATGTGATCCTTCTGGTGACCATTTTTAAACACAAACCCACCTATTCAACATAATAGCTTACTTACCACCATCAATTCTGACTCTGTGGGAAAGGATCCTTCTGGTGAACATGTCTTCACTCAAACCCACCTATTCACGGCAATAGCTTACTTTCCACCATAAATTCACACTATGTTGGATTAAACCCTTCTGGTGATCATTTCTACGAACAAACCTACCTATTCACCGCAATACCTTACTTACCATAATTAATTATGACTCTGTTGGATGAGATGCTTCTGGTGACCATTTCTAAAAACAAACCCACCTATTCACCGAAATTGCTTACTTACCACCATCAATTCTGACTCTGTTGGATAAGATCTTTTGGTGAACATTTCTACACTCAAACACACCTATTCACCGCAATAGCTTGCTTACCACCATAAATTCTGACTCCGTTGGATGAGATTCTTCTAATGACCATTTCTACACACCAACCAACCTATTCACCGCAATAGCTTACTTACCATAATCAATTATGACTCTGTTGGATAATATCCTTCTGGTTACTATTTCTACACACAAACCCAACCTATTACCGCAATGCTTACTTTAAACACCATCAATTCTGCCTCTGTTAGATAAGGTCCTTTTTTGGTGACCATTTCTACATACAAACCCACCTATTTAGCGCAATTGCTTATTTACCGCCATTAATTCTGACTCTGTTGGATGAGATCATTCTGGTGACCATTTCAACACACAAACCCACATATTCCCCGCAATAGCTTTCTAACCACCATCAATTCTGACTCTGTTGGATGAGATTCTTCTGGTGACCATTTCTACACACAACGCACCTATTCAACGCAAAAGCCTACTTACCACCATCAATTCTGACTTTGTTGGATGAGATCCTTCGGGTGAACTTTTTTACACAAAAAATCACTTATTCACCGCAATAGCTTACTAACCACCATCATGTCTGTCTCTGTTGGATGAGATCCATCTGGTGACCATTTATACACACAAACCCACCTATTCACCGCAATAGCTTCCCTTACCACCATCAATTCTGACTCTGTTGGAAGAGATCCTTCTGGTGACCATTTCTACACACATAAACTCACCTATTCAACGCAAAAGCTTACTTACCACCATCAAGTCTGACTCTGTTGGATGAGATCTTTCGGGTGACCATTTCTTCACACAAACCTACCTATTCACCGCAATAGCTTTTTAACCACCATCAATTCTGACTCTGTTGGATGAGATCCTTCTGGTGAATATTTCTACAGACAAACTTATCTATTCGCCGCAATAGCTTACTTACCACCATCAATTCTGCCTCTGTTGGATGAGATCCTTCTGGTGACCATTTCTTCACTCAAACCCACCTATTCACCGCAATAGTTTACTTACAACCATCAATTCTGACTCTGTTGAATGAGATCCTTCTGGTGACCATTTCTACACACAAACTCACCTATTCAACGCAATAGCTTACTTACCACCATCAATTCTGAGTCTGTTTGATGTGATCCTTCTGGTGACCATTTCTACAAACAAACATACCTATTCACTGCAATAGCTTACATACCACCATCAATTCTGACTCTGTTGGATGAGATCCTTCTGGTTACTATTTCTACAGACAAACTTACCTATTCACCGCAATAGCTTACTTACCACCATCAATTCTGACGCTGTTGGATGAGAAATTTATGGTAACCATTTCTACACACAAACCCACCTATTCATCGCAATAGCTTACTTAACACCAACAATTCTGACTCTGTTTGATGAGATCCTACTGGTGACCATTTCTACACACAAACCCACCTATTCACCGCAATAGCTTACTTACAGCCAACAATACTGACTCTGTTGGATGAGATCCTTCTGAAGACCAATTTCTACAAACAAACCCACCTATGCACCGCAATTGCTTACTTACCAACATCAATTCTTTCTCTCTTGGATGATATACTTCTGGTGACCATTTCTACACTCAAACCTACCTATTCATTGATTTAGTACTTACAACCTCCAAATCTGACTCTGTTGAATTAGATTCGTCTGGTGACAATTTCTACACACAAACCTACCTATTCACTGCAACAGCTAACTTATCACCATCAATTCTGACTTTTTTGGATGAGATCCTTCTGGTGACCATTTCTACTCACAAACTCACCTATTCACCGCAATAGCTTACTACCCACCATCAATTCTGACTCTGTTTGATGAGATCCTTCTGGTGACCATTTCTACAAACAAACATTCCTATTCACTGCAATAGCTTACATACCACCATTAATTCTGACTCTGTTGAGTGAGAAATTTCTGGTGACTATTTCTACTCACAAACTCACCTATTCACCGCAATAGCTTACTACCCACCATCAATTCTGACTCTGTTTGATGAGATCCGTCTGGTGACAATTTCTACACACAAACCTACCTATTCACTGCAACAGCTAACTTATCACCATCAATTCTGACTTTTTTGGATGAGATCCTTCTGGTGACCATTTCTACTCACAAACTCACCTATTCACCGCAATAGCTTACTACCCACCATCAATTCTGACTCTGTTTGATGAGATCCTTCTGGTGACCATTTCTACAAACAAACCCATTCCTATTCACCACAATAGCTTACTTACCACCATCAATTCTGACTCTGTTGAATAGGATCCTTCTGGTGACCATTTCTACAAACAAACCCACCTATTCACCGCAATAGCTTACTTACCGCCATAAAATTCTGACTCTGTTGGACAAGCTCCTTCTGGTGACAATTTCTACCAACAAACCCACCTATTCACCGTAATGGCTTACTTACCACCATCAATTCTGACGCTGTTGGATGAGATCCTTCTGGTGACCATTTCTACACACAAACCCTAGCTATTCATCGCAATAGCTTACTTAACACCAACAATTTCTGACTCTGTTTGGATGAGATCCTTCTGGTGACCATTTCTACACACAAAACACACCTATTCACCGAAATAGCTTACTTACCACCATCAATACTGACTCTGTTGGATGAGATCCTTTCTGGTGACCATTTCTACACACAAACCCACCTATGCACCGCAATAGCTTACTTACCACCATCAATTCTGACTCTGTTGGATACGATCCTTCTGGTGACCATTTATACACACAAACCCACCTATTCACCGCAATAGCTTACTTACCACCATCAATTCTGACTCTGTTGGATGAGATCCTTCTGGTGACCATTTCTTCACTCAAACCCACCTATTCACCGCAATAGTTTACTTACAACCATCAATTCTGACTCTGTTGGATGAGATCCTTCTGGTGACCATTTCTACACACAAACTCACCTATTCAACGCAATAGCTTACTTACCACCATCAATTCTGAGTCTGTTTGATGTGATCCTTCTGGTGACCATTTCTACAAACAAACCTACCTATTCACCGCAATAGCTTTTTAACCACCATCAATTCTGACTCTGTTGGATGAGATCCTTCTGGTGAATATTTCTACAGACAAACTTATCTATTCGCCGCAATAGCTTACTTACCACCATCAATTCTGCCTCTGTTGGATGAGATCCTTCTGGTGACCATTTCTTCACTCAAACCCACCTATTCACCGCAATAGTTTACTTACAACCATCAATTCTGACTCTGTTGAATGAGATCCTTCTGGTGACCATTTCTACACACAAACTCACCTATTCAACGCAATAGCTTACTTACCACCATCAATTCTGAGTCTGTTTGGATGTGATCCTTCTGGTGACCATTTCTACAAACAAACATACCTATTCACCGCAATAGCTTACATACCACCATCAATTCTGACTCTGTTGGATGAGATCCTTCTGGTTACTATTTCTACAGACAAACCCACCCATTCACCGTAATAGCTTACTTACCACCATCAATTCTGACGCTGTTGGATGAGAAATTTATGGTAACCATTTCTACACACAAACCCACCTATTCACCGCAATAGCTTACTTAACACCAACAATTCTGACTCTGTTTGGTGAGGATCCTACTGGTGACCATTTCTACACACAAACCCACCTATTCACCGCAATAGCTTACTTACAGCCAACAATACTGACTCTGTTGGATGAGATCCTTCTGAAGACCAATTTCTACAAACAAACCCACCTATGCACCGCAATTGCTTACTTACCAACATCAATTCTGTCTCTGTTGGATGAGATACTTCTGGTGACCATTTCTACACTCAAACCCTACCTATTCACTGATTTAGCTTACTTACAACCTCAAATCTGACTCTGTTGGATTAGATTCGTCTGGTGACAATTTCTACACACAAACCTACCTATTCACTGCAACAGCTATCTTATCACCATCAATTCTGACTTTTTTGGATGAGATCCTTCTGGTGACCATTTCTACTCACAAACTCACCTATTCACCGCAATAGCTTACTACCCACCATCAATTCTGACTCTGTTTGATGAGATCCTTCTGGTGACCATTTCTACAAACAAACATTCCTATTCACTGCAATAGCTTACATACCACCATTAATTCTGACTCTGTTGAGTGAGATCCTTTCTGGTGACTATTTCTACTGACAAACTTACCTATTCACCGCAATAGCTTACTACCCACCATCAATTCTGACTCTGTTTGATGAGATCCGTCTGGTGACAATTTCTACACACAAACCCTACCTATTCACCGCAATAGCTAACTTATCACCATCAATTCTGACTTTTTTGGATGAGATCCTTCTGGTGACCATTTCTACTCACAAACTCACCTATTCACCGCAATAGCTTACTACCCACCATCAATTCTGACTCTGTTTGATGAGATCCTTCTGGTGACCATTTCTACAAACAAACCCTTCCTATTCACCACAATAGCTTACTTACCACCATCAATTCTGACTCTGTTGAATAGGATCCTTCTGGTGACCATTTCTACAAACAAACCCACCTATTCACCGCAGTAGCTTACTTACCGCCATCAATTCTGACTCTGTTGGACAAGCTCCTTCTGGTGACAATTTCTACCAACAAACCCACCTATTCACCGTAATGGCTTACTTACCACCATCAATTCTGACGCTGTTGGATGAGATCCTTCTGGTGACCATTTCTACACACAAACCTATTTATTCATCGCAATAGCTTACTTAACACCAACAATTCTGACTCTGTTTGATGAGATTTACTGGTGACCATTTCTACACAAAAACACACCTATTCACCGAAATAGCTTACTTACAACCAACAATACTGACTCCGTTGGATGAGATCCTTTCTGAAGACTAATTTCTACATACAAACCCACCTATGCACCGCAATAGCTTACTTACCACCATCAATTCTGACTCTGTTGGATACGATCCTTCTGGTGACCATTTATACACACAAACCCACCTATTCACCGCAATAGCTTACTTACCACCATCAATTCTGACTCCTGTTGGAAGAGATCCTTCTGGTGACCATTTCTACACACAAACCCACCTATTCACCGCAATAGCTTACTAACCACCATCAATTCTGACTCTATTGGATGAGATCCTTCTGGTGACCATTTCAACACACAAACCCAACTATTCACCGCAATAGCTTACTTACCACCATCAATTCTGACTCTGTTGGATAAGATCATTATGTTGACCATTTCTACACACAAACACACCTATTCACCGCAATAGCTTACTTACCACCATCAATTCTGACTCTGTTGGATGAGATCCCTCTGGTGACCTTTTCAACACACAAACTCACATATTCACCGCAAAAGCTTTCTTACCACCATACATTCTGTTTCTTTTTGATGAGATCCTTCTGGAGATTATTTCCACACACAAACCCACCTATTCACCGTAATATCTTACTAGCCACCATCGATTCTGATGCTGTTGGATGAGATCCTTCTGGTGACCATTTCTACACACAAAGCCACCTATTCACCGTAATGGATTACTTACAACCAACAATACTGACTCTGTTTTATGAGATCCTACTGGTGACCATTTCTACACACAAACTCACCTATTCACTGGAATAGCTTACTTACCACCATCAATTCTGACTCTGTTGGATGAGATCCCTCTGGTGACCATTTCAACACACAAACTCACATATTCACCGCAAAATCTTTCTAACCACCATACATTCTGTTTCTGTTTGATGAGATCCTTCTGGTGACTATTTCTACATACAAACCTACCTATTCACCGTAATAGCTTACTATACCACCATCGATTCTGATGCTGTTGGATGAGATCCTTCTGGTGACCATTTCTACACACAAAGCCACCTATTCACCGGAAAAGCTTACTTACAACCAACAATTCTGACTCTGTTGGATGAGATCCGTCTGGTGACAATTTCTACACACAAACCTACCTATTCACAGTAACAGCTTACTTACCACCATCAATTCTGACTCTGTTGGATGAGATCCGTCTGGTGACAATTTCTACACACAAACCTACCTATTCACCGCAACAGCTTACTTACCACCATCAATTCTGACTCTGTTGGATAAATAAATAAATAAATAAATTGTATATTTAAGGCCCAAGACTCCATTTCAAACTTAATCGCGGTATAAACTAAATACCAGTGGATAATTGCTGCTCTATGTGAGCAGCCATATTAACAGCAGAAATTAACATTATGGTGGGCATATCCGATTCAGAACGATTTGCCATTTTTAAAACAATAGACAACAATCTTTAAAATAAACGGTGAACTAGAAAAAAAGCAGTAAAAAAAACTCCTACGGTAAATTGGAGGCGGATGAGATCCTTCTGGTGACCATTTCTACACACAAACCCACCTATTCACCGCAATGGCTTACTTACCACCATAAATTCTGACTCTGTTTGATTAGATTCATCTGGTGACCATTTCTACACACAAACATACCTATTCATTGCAAATAGCTAACATATACCAATCAATTCTGACTCTGTTGGATGAGATCCTTCTGGTGACTATTTCTACAGACAAACTTACCTAATCACCGCAATAGCTAAATTACCACCATCAATTCTGATTGTGTTGGATAAGATCCTTCTGGTTACCATTTTTTCACACAAACATACCTATTTCACCGCAATAGCTTACATAACACCATCAATTCTAACTCTGTTGGATGAGATCCGTCTGGTGACCATTTTATACAGACAAACCCTACCTATTCACCGCAATAGCTTACTTACCACCATCAATTCAGACGCTGTTGGATGAGATCCTTCTGGTGACCATTTCTACACACAAACCCACCTATTCACCGCAATAGCTTTCTTACCACCAACAATTCTGACTCTGTTTGATGAGATCCTACTGGTGACCATTGCTACACACAAACCCACCTATTCACCGCAAAAGCTTACTTACCAACAGCAATTCTGACTCTGTTGAATGAGATCCTTTTGGTGACCATTTCAACACACAAACCCACCTATTCACCGCAATAGCTTACTTACCACCATCAATTCTGACTCTGTTGGATAAGATCCTTGCTGGTGACCATTTCTACACACAAACACACCTATTCACCGCAATAGCTTACTTACCACCATCAATTCTGACTCTGTTGGATGAGATCCTTCTGGTGACCATTTCTACACACAAACCCACCTATTCACCGCAATAGCTTACTTACCACCATCAATTCTGACTCTGTTGGATGAGATCCTTCTGGTGACCATTTTCTACACACAAACCCACCAATTCACCGTAATATCTTACTTACCACCATCGATTCTGATGCTGTTGGATGAGATCCTTCTGGTGACCATTTCTACACACAAAGCCACCTATTCACCGTAATAGCTTACTTACCACCATCAATTCTGACTCTGTTGGATGAGATCCCCTCGGTGACCATTTCAACACACAAAACCACCTATTCACCGCAAATAGCTTACTTACCACCATCAATTCTGACTCTGTTGGATGAGATCCTTCTGGTGACCATTTCTACACACAAACCCACCTATTCACCGCAATAGCTTACTTACCACCATCAATTCTGACTCTGTTGGATGAGATCCTTCCGGTGACAATTTCTACACACAAACTCACCTATTCACCGGAATAGCTCACTTACCACCATCAATTCTGACTCTGTTGGATGAGATCCATCTGGTGACAATTTCTACACACAAACCCACCTATTCACCGCAATAGCTTACTTACCACCATCAATTCTGACTCTGTTGGATGAGATCCTTCTGGTGACCATTTCTACACACAAACCTACCTATTCACCGCAATAGCTTACTTACCACCATCAATTCTGACTCTGTTGGATGAGATCCTTCTGGTGACCATTTCTACACACAAACCCACCTATTCACCGCAATGGCTTACTTACCACCATCAATTCTGACTCTGTTGGATGAGATCCTTCTGGTGACCATTTCTACACACAAACCCACCTATTCACCGCAATAGCTTACTTACCACCATCAATTCTGACTCTGTTGGATGAGATCCTTCTGGTGACTATTTCTACAGACAAAACCCACCTATTCACCGCAATAGCTTACTTACCACCATCAATTCTGACTCTGTTGGATGAGATCCTTCTGGTGACCATTTCTACACACAAACCCACCTATTCACCGCAATAGCTTACTTACCACCATCAATTCTAACTCTGTTGGATGAGATCCTTCTGGTGACCATTTCTACACACAAACCCACCTATTCACCGCAATAGCTTACTTACAACCATCAATTCTGACGCTGTTGGATGAGATCCTTCTGGTGACCATTTCTACACACAAACCCACCTATTCACCGCAATAGTTTACTTACAACCATCAATTCTGACTCTGTTGGATGAGATCCGTCTGGTGACCATTTCTACACACAAACCCACCTATTCACCGCAATAGCTTACTTATCACCAACAATTCTGACTCTGTTGGATGAGATCCTTCTGGTGACCATTTCTACACACAAACCTACCTATTCAACGCAAAGCTTACTTACCACCATCAATTCTGAGTCTGTTTTGGATGAGATCCTTCTGGTGACCATTTCTACAAACAAACGCCACCTATTCACCGCAATAGCTTACTTTACCACCATCAATTCTGACTCTGTTGGATGAGATCCTTCTGGTGACCATTTCTACACACAAACCCACCTATTCACCGCAATAGCTTACTTACCACCATCAATTCTGACTCTGTTGGATGAGATCCTTCTGGTGACCATTTCTACACACAAACCCACCTATTGACCGCAATAGCTTTACTTACCACCATCAATTCTGACTCTGTTGGATGAGATCGTTCTGGTGACCATTTCTACACACAAACCCACCTATTCACCGCAATAGCTTACTTACCACCATCAATTCTGACTCTGTTGGATGAGATCCTTCTGGTGACCATTTCTACCAACAAACCCACCTATTCACCGCAATAGCTTACTTACCACCATCAATTCTGACGCTGTTGGATGAGATCCTTCTTATGGTGACCATTTCTACACACAAACCCACCTATTCACCGCAATAGCTTACTTAACACCAACAATTCTGACTCTGTTTGATGAGATCCTACTGGTGACCATTTCTACACACAAACCCACCTATTCACCGCTATAGCTTACTTACAGCCAACAATTCTGACTCTGTTGGATGAGATCCTTCTGGTGACCAATTTTACACACAAACCTACCTATTCACCGCAATAGCTTACTTACCACCATCAATTCTGACTCTGTTGGATGAGATCCTTCTGGTGACCATTTCTACACTCAAACCCACCTATTCACCGCAATAGCTTACTTACCACCATCAATTCTGACTCTGTTGGATGAGATCCTTCTGGTGACCATTTCTACACACAAACCCACCTATTCACCGTAACAGCTTACTTACCACCATCAATTCTGACTTTTGTTGGATGAGGATCCTTTCTGGTGACCATTTTCTACACACAAACCCACCTATTCACCGCAATAGCTTACTTACCACCATCAATTCTGACTCTGTTTGATGAGATCGTTCTGGTGACCATTTCTACACACAAACCCACCTATTCACCGCAATGGCTTACTTACCACCATCAATTCTGACTCTGTTGGATGAGATCCTTCTGGTGACCATTTCTACACACAAACTCACCTATTCACCGCAATAGCTTTACTTACCACCATCAATTCTAACTCTGTTTGGATGAGATCCTTCTGGTGACCATTTCTACACACAAACCAACCTAATCACCGCAATAGCTTACTTACCACCATCAATTCTGATTTTGTTGGATAAGATCCTTCTGGTGACCATTTCTACACACAAACCCACCTATTCACCGCAATAGCTTACTTACCACCATCAATTCTCACTCTGTTGGATGAGATCCTTCTGGTGACCATTTCTACACACAAACCCACCTATTCACCGCAATAGCTTACTTACCACCATCAATTCTGACTCTGTTGGATCAGATCCTTCTGGTGACCATTTCTACACACAAACCCACCTATTCACCGCAATAGCTTACTTACCACCAACAATTCTGACTCTGTTTGATGAGATCCTTCTGGTGACCATTTCTACACACAAACCCACCTATTCACCGCAATAGCTTACTTACCACCATCAATTCTGACTCTGTTTGATGAGATCCTTCTGGTGACCATTTCTACACACAAACCCTACCTATTCACCTCAATAGCTTTTTACTTAACCACCATCAATTCTGACTCTGTTGGATGAGATCCTTCTGGTGACCATTTCTACACACAAACTCACCTATTCACCGCAATAGCTTACTTACCACCATCAATTCTGCCTCTGTTGGATGAGATCCTTCTGGTGACCATTTTCTACACACAAACCCTACCTTTTCACCGCAATAGCTTACTTACCAACCATCAATTCTGACTCTGTTGGATGAGATCCTTCTGGTGACCATTTCTACACACAAACCCACCTATTCACCGCAATAGCTTACTTACCACCATCAATTCTGACTGTGTTGGATGAGATCCTTCTGGTGACCATTTCTACACACAAACCCACCTATTCACCGCAATAGCTTACTTACCACCATCAATTCTGACTCTGTTGGATGAGATCCTTCTGGTGACCATTTCTACACACAAACCCACCTATTCAACGCAACAGCTTATCTTACCACCATCAATTCTGACTCTGTTGGATGAGATCCTTCTGGTGACCATTTCTACACACAAACCCACCTATTTCACCGCAATAGCTTACTTACCACCATCAATTCTGACTCTGTTGGATGAGATCCTTCTGGTGACCATTTCTACACACAAACCCACCTATTCACCGCAATAGCTTACTTACCACCATCAATTCTGACTCTGTTGGATGAGATCCTTCTGGTGACCATTTCTACACACAAACCTACCTATTCACCGCAATAGCTTACTTACAACCATCAAATCTGACTCTGTTGGATGAGATCCTTCTGGTGACCATTTCTACACACAAAACCTACCTATTCACCGCAATAGCTTACTTACCACCATCAATTCTGACTCTGTTGGATGAGATCCTTCTGGTGACCATTTCTACACACAAACTCACCTATTCACCGCAATAGCTTACTACCCACCATCAATTCTGACTCTGTTTGGATGAGATCCTTCTGGTGACCATTTCTACACACAAACCCACCTATTCACCGCAATAGCTTACTTACCACCATCAATTCTGACTCTGTTGGATGAGATCCTTCTGGTGACCATTTCTACACACAAACTCACCTATTCACCGCAATAGCTTACTTACCACCATCAATTCTGACTCTGTTGGATGAGATCCTTCTGGTGACCATTTCTACACACAAACCCACCTATTCACCGCAATAGCTTACTTACCACCATCAATTTCTGACTCTGTTGGATGAGATCCTTCTGGTGACCATTGTCTACACACAAACCCACCTATTCACCGCAATAGCTTACTTTACCACCATCAAATTCTGACTCTGTTGGATGAGATCCTTCTGGTGACCATTTCTACACACAAACCCACCTATTCACCGCAATAGCTTACTTACCACCATCAATTCTGACTCTGTTGGATGAGATCCTTCTGGTGACCATTTCTACACACAAACCCACCTATTCACCGCAATAGCTTACTTACCACCATCAATTCTGACTCTGTTGGATGAGATCCTTCTGGTGACCATTTTCTACACACAAACCCTACCTATTCACCGCAATAGCTTACTTACCACCATCAATTCTGACTCTGTTGGATGAGATCCTTCTGGTGACCATTTCTACACACAAACCCACCTATTCACCGCAATAGCTTACTTACCACCATCAATTCTGACTCTGTTGGATGAGATCCTTCTGGTGACCATTTCTACACACAAACCCACCTATTCACCGCAATAGCTTACTTACCACCATCAATTCTGACTCTGTTGGATGAGATCCTTCTGGTGACCATTTTCTACACAAAACCCACCTATTCACCGCAATAGCTTACTTACCACCATCAATTCTGACTCTGTTGGATGAGATCCTTCTGGTGACCATTTTCTACACACAAACCCACCTATTCACCGCAATAGCTTACTTTACCACCATCAATTCTGACTCTGTTGGATGAGATCCTTCTGGTGACCATTGTCTACACACAAACCCACCTATTCACCGCAATAGCTTACTTACCACCATCAATTCTGACTCTGTTGGATGAGATCCTTCTGGTGACCATTTCTACACACAAACCCTACCTATTCACCGCAATAGCTTACTTACCACCATCAATTCTGACTCTGTTGGATGAGATCCTTCTGGTGACCATTTCTACACACAAAACCCTACCTATTCACCGCAATAGCTTACTTACCACCATCAATTCTGACTCTGTTGGATGAGATCCTTCTGGTGACCATTTTCTACACAAAAGCCACCTATTCACCGCAATAGCTTACTTACCACCATCAATTCTGACTCTGTTGGATGAGATCCTTCTGGTGACCATTGTTACACACAAACCCACCTATTCACCGCAATAGCTTACTTACCACCATCAATTCTGACTCTGTTGGATGAGATCCTTCTGGTGACCATTTCTACACGCAAAACCCACCTATTCACCGCAATAGCTTTACTTACCACCATCAATTCTGACTCTGTTGGATGAGATCCTTCTGGTGACCATTGTTACACTACAAACCCACCTATTTCGCCGCAATAGCTTACTTACCACCATCAATTCTGACTCTTTTGAATGAGATCCTTCTGGTGACCATTTCTACACACAAACCCACCTATTCACCGCAATTGCTTACTTACCACCATCAATTTCTGACTCTGTTGGATGAGATCCTTCTGGTGACCATTTCTACACACAAACCCACCTATTCACTGCAATAGCTTACTTACCACCATCAATTCTGACTCTGTTGGATGAGATCCTTCTGGTGACCATTTTCTACACAAAACCCACCTATTCACCGCAATTGCTTACTTACCACCATCAATTCTGACTCTGTTGGGATGAGATCCTTCTGGTGACCATTTCTACACACAAACCCTACCTATTCACCGCAATCGCTTTACTTACCACTATCAATTCTGACTCTGTTGGATGAGATCCTTCTGGTGACCATTGTCTACACACAAACCCACCTATTCACCG
>WEDG01006185.1:0-233885 GCA_017591395.1 Schistocephalus solidus | reverse complement strand
TGGCTCACCGATCTGCTTAAGGAACATTTATGTTCCGTTGTGCCCCTGGAACTCAGACTAGAGTACTCACAGGCAATCGCATAGCGACATGTAAGCATATGTTGAAAATGTGGAACCGACAAAGACAAGGGGGAGACCGGAATGGCCATTTCTGGCTTATTAGCCGTCATCAGCCAGTCATACCCAATCCCAAGTGTGGAACACCTGGGATTCGAACCCAGGCTAATAAGCCAGAAATGGCCATTCCGGTCTCTCTTGTCTTTGTCGGTTCCACATTAACAATATATATATATATATATATATATATATATATATATATATATATATATATATTAAAAAACAGGCATCCCAAGATATTCAATAGAAAAGACGAAATTCTTTGGGAAAAAATAGAAACTTTTAATGCGTAAATTTTCGAGACTGGTCCCCCAGCTCGTCGTCAGACTACGGGCAGAGTACATGAACAATTAATCAATTAATTGTGTTAAACAAAGGATTCTGAGATTGGGCAAAATTCGAACCATTAGGCTTTGAGTGTATTTCGTCATCCCATCGTGATTTGTTGCGCGCGCTTGAATTTGTCTTTAAGGATTTTGTATGTGGCATCCAAATCGATATGCCGGTTGATGCATGCCTCATCTGAGTGTATTGCTTCCAGGAATTCACGGCCTTTTCTGATTGGGCAGATGCCAACAATCCAGGTTTTCTCCCATGCAAATTTATGTCCGGTTTCCAGTGTATGCATAGCCACTTGGGATAAATGGTCTCGTCTTCTAACCGCCAATTGATGTTCGTGTAAGCGGGTTAAGACAGATTTCCCAGTTTGGCCACAATAAACGGCATTACAAGTGAAACATGGAATTTTGTAGACAACACCTTTTTTATCAAGGTAGCTAACCCTGTCCTTAGGGTGTACAAGCTGTGAGCGTAAAAGAGATGTAGGGTGGTGTGCTACTTGTATCTGGTGTTTTTTAAGCTGTCTTTCGACAAGCTCAGATACATTTGTAACGTATGGAAGAGTTCACTAAGTCATTGTTTTGGTTGCCTGGGTGGCTGTGTTGTTTGAAATACCTTTATCTTGGATTCTTGCGTACATTTTCGAGACTGGTCGAATACAGATAATGTGCGGCTGTTTATACTGGTTTCTTATCCAACATATCCTTGGGTCTCAAATCTTGAGCTCGAATTCCAGGATGCACTTATATTTCCTCATGCTACCATACATATATACATATATATTAACTACGTTAGCATACAGACAGCATAGGTTCTAGCTAAAAGCCAAGACACGTGTTTCGCCGATGCTTCTGCTGCTGCGTGACACAGCAACGAGGGTTTCGGCTCCTCAGTGTAGAATGGGCATTACGTGGTTATTCCACAGTGGTTGATTGTCTTCGACCCAAATGTTCATTGAAATTTTCGGTCTGACCCTAAAAAGTAATGTTCGAATCATCTGACTCCATGTCCTTCACCTAATAATTTCAGAAATTATTTTCTTGATTATTCTCTGGAGTCCATATATCAGAAACCACATAGAGAACGCTGAGGGACCCACTGAGGAGCCGAACCCTTCGTTGTAGCATCACGCAGCAGCAGAAACGTTGGCGAAACACGTGTCTGGGCTTTTAAGCTAGTACCTTTGTCGGAAGTACGTTATAATACCTGTGCCATATAAGATTCATACTACTTGTAGTACTTCTTGTTTGTAGAATGGGCATTACGTGGTTATTCCACAGTGGTTGATTGTCTTCGACCCAAACGTTCATTGAAATTTCGGGTCTGACCCTAAAAAGTCATGTCCGAATCATCTGACTCCATGTCCTGCACTTAATAATTTCAGAAATTATTTTCCTTGATTATTCTCTGGAGTCCATATACCAGAAATCGCATAGAGAACGCTGGGGGACCTACTGAGGAGCCGAACCCTCGTTGCAGCGTCACGCAGCAGCAGAAACATCGGCGAAACACGTGTCTGGGCTTTTAGCTAGTACCTATGTCGGAAGTACGGTATAATACCTGTGCCATATAAGATTCATACTACTTGTAGTACTTCTTGTTTGTAGAATGGGCATTACGTGGTTATTCCACAGTGGTTGATTGTCTTCGACCCAAATGTTCATTTAAATTTAGGGTCTGACCCTAAAAAGTCATGTCCGAATCATCTGACTCCATGTCCCTCACTTAATAATTTCAGAAATTATTTCCTTGAATATATATATATATATATATATATATATATATATATATGATAGTGTGTTGTTCACCGATCTGCTTAAGAACATTTATGTTCCGTTGTGCCCTGGAACTCAGACTAGAGCCCTCGGGTGTGCCACACTTGGGATTGGGTATGACTGGCTGATGACTGCTTATACGCCAGAAATGGCCATTCCGGTCTCCCTTGTCTTTGTTGGTTCCACATTATCAATATATATATATATATATATATATACTGTTTAATTAGCCTTTGAAACACTGTGGTTGTATAATATTAACGGTCACCAAAAGTGATTATTTTGTCATTGCGCTAGATAAAGAAATGGGGAGGATTAAAAATTAAGTCTGTTATGTAGCATATGCATATTGAACTATAATTAACGTTTGTATGGCTAAGAATGAGTCTGTCTCAAGTAAGTGAGTTCAGATCAGTAACTATCGCCTTTTGATTGAGTCCTTTGATCCGTTTTCCAGTTTTAAAGGATCCATAATTTCACAATCAACTTTGTTCAAGTACTTTTTTAAAGTAAATTGCCTAACTCATGAAATGTCATTCTTGGCATTTAATATGTTAGTATGACACATATTTAATTTTGTAATTGTGTTTTTTTGTATTGATTGGAGGCGCAACATGCTGTTTACTAGAAGAGATTACATTTAAGATCTGCTTATTGAAAGCAAAACTGGGTAAAATGGGCTCACAGCCGGCATTTCGTGATCTCCGGTATTGCACCTTGTGAACCACATGAGTGAATTTGTATGCCAAAAAGCTCAGTAATAAACGTGTATGAGTGTATTTTGTTTAACAATACTGATAATTGGGACTGAAAGCAAGCATATATATGAAAAGCCTCGGCATACCATCATTTTACCTGTCATGCCATAAGTAAAAGTTGTTTGGACAATATATATTTGATATTGATTATTAATGAATACTGAACATTGAAGCGGAAAGAGCAGAAGACTGACATTTCTTTGCCAAAATCGTATTATATGTTCGGTGCATTTTCAATCTTAGAAATTATCCACAAAGTTAGTAAGCATAGCAGAAAACGCTCAAATTGAAAGAAATAAGTGATTTCTTTCATTTTCAGGAGATATTGTATCCTTTATTTTCAGCGAAGCCGAAAAGCGGTCGGACGCCCCCATTTTTCCATGATCTTGGAAAACGGCTGAGTACGCAAACATTCGAAAGTAAAATATCTAATCTTAGTGCTTTTTAAATCGATCTTATTCATATTAATTGCATTATTATGTTGTGGGCGTTTATTCGTCTCGGCAACTTGTTTTCATGTTTTAGTTAGTCTATAAATATAATCCAAACGGCCAGGTGCATTAAAAAGATGGTCTCAGAACACAAAATTTAGTAAATGCCATTAAACTTATCTTATTTTAAATGTTTTGATAAGCACATACAACATTATCTACATATACGGGCAATAGACAGAAAACACTGGAAAACGTAAACTGCTTACCATCGTCTTTAATGGTCATCTGAAACTCATCGTAATCCAACACACGAAATACTTAATAAGGAATTTTTTAAAAAAGTCCTCTTTTTATGCATAAAATGGTACGTTTGGGATTTCACTTAACAATTATATTTAAATTTGTTAGTCACTTACCAGCCTATCAGCATATCAGTTTATGAAATATTTTATTTCTTGACCTCTATGTCAGTGCAATCAAACGAACGAACGGAAAAAGCGACTGCTTATGCTCCCGAAACGGCTTTGGAATATATGTTCGAAATTTAAGCTATTATGTAGCTGCCATACTTTCCATTGCCCTTAATCTGGAAGACAACTGCCGCGGAATATACATTATAGGACTATTTTCAAAAGTAATTTGACATTTAGGTTTTATTTACTCGCTTCTTTTACACGGACAAGCATTCTTAATATCTGGTTAATTAGCTTACCCGATTTTTAACGTTTTTCAAATTCGTCGTCTTTATAAAACAAATATTTCTATACAAGGTAATATTAATTTTTAAACCAAAATATGCCTTCTTTTGAAAAATGGTCGCTTATTTACTCCTGTAAAACTTTAAGGGATGCAACGTGGGCTGATTTCGCGTACTGTATACCATTGACGTTAAAAAATCCAAACCTGGAGGGGATCAGAAAAAAAACGAAAAATATTTAGCTCAAAATTTAATTTCATCGGAAACAAACGCGTAATATTTTCCCATATACTTCAAAATTCTGTGAAAATTATTTGATTGAGTTATTATTTTGTCTGGACTTACAGACAATTAGCATTAAATGAATGACACAATTCAATTACTACCGCGAGTATATAAATGTTGCCTTGTGATCCTTTATCTGACTTATAATATGTACTTTAATAATACTCTAGTGATGTGTTTCTCGAATATTCCGTTAAGAGATTACAACTTATAATCTGGTCTTATCATGGATACCATGAAAAATTTCAGGACAGTGTTAAAAACGTCGGTTGACCTTCAAACTCCTCACGTCACGTCAAATATGGCTAATCTTTGCCGACCTGCAAGACAACTAGGGTCAGTTCCATTTAGACTTATCACAACGTAATACGGTCAGTACGGGCATTTGGGCTGGACGCCTCATAACTTTGCAGTAAAACGATAAAAGACTAACTTATTCACCTTATCCCACGCCTAGGTTGCTGTCGTTAATGCGCTAGTCATACGGGTCGACGCTTGCTACTCGCTTCAGTGCGTACAGGCAGGCTACGCACCGATGCAAATCGTCTTTTTGCTTTTTGAGAAAATAGTACCCTTTGACCAACAAAGGGGTGAGGTTTTTGAAACGACATTTAATCAACACCACTGAGTATTTCTAGAGGATTATTGGCTACTTATGGGAAATCTGTTCATCGTAATATCTAGAAAAATGAATAGCACGGCATCATAGGAGTACGCTCTGTGGCTTTCCTCTCTTTAAACAAATGCCTCTTGCAATAACGCATCAAATACTTCTTCTACGAAACTCTTGTCAACATATCGACATTGCGGTGTTTCAGGTTACTCTCAAACTAAAAATTACTGATTTTCCTTGTTACCTGTCCTTCTCTCCATCCTACAAATCATACCCTATCCTATCACAAAAAAGCCAAACTTTATGTAGAAAAATTGCTTTTTTAAAAAAAACGGTGTTTACTTTTGTGTGACCTATGCCGAATTTAGTAAAATCATGCTCATCGGGAAAAGTGAACACATAACACTTGCAACTACACAACTAAATTATGTAAGGTTACCTGTAAGGTCAATTTTCGACAAGGAGTAATTGAAATATTGGATAATAATCAAGGTGGCTGCGTTTCTTGGCAATGCAGCATGTAGCTTTCCGCTCACTAGAAGTAAATTCAAATGATGAAGAACCTGCATAAGGGTGGAATTACGACGTATTTTATATGGCCTCATATTCATTTTATGATCACTATTATTCATCGTATCAGTACGCCATCTTTTACGACTCTTTATGGGTTTTTCACAGAAGGTGAGGTCTCTGTGACAACAAGGCTATAAATAGCTCATAACATAGCATCCTCTCGTAGCATACACTATCTATAAATTCCATTAAGTACAATTCTGAATGTTTGATCGTATACAGCTCATGAAAGAGCTACGGATTGAAAAAAAGCGGTAAGTTCAACCAAAGGCAACCAAGAAGGATGTAAAATCGTTAAATCAATTAAAAAAACTTATTTTCTGTCAGCTTTTTCTTGGAATTTATTTCAATTACAGTGTTAAAAATATACTACTACCTGGCCTAAAACGTAATCTCTCCATCTTCCAAATGTATTGCCTTCGTGAATTTTAAATATATTACAAATATAGTGGACCTGAGAAGGTTAGGTATTGAATTGCCTCTCTGTAGAAGAGAAAATCACATAAGATATTATATTTGGGAAAAGATTGGTTTCAAATTAACCCAGAAAACAATAAGTTGGGGGTTGAACTTAAAAAAATATGTCAGCGAGTGTGTCACCAAAAAGCTTTCATACACAACCAGAAATACTAAATTACAACAGACGTTCTTATAAGGCTTGTGTTTGAAATTTTGCTTTATTTTTAATCCTGTAACGTCCCTTCTTAGCAGAAGCAGAACGTTTCACCCACCGCTGCTTTAAAAGTACTCTTGGCTTGTTTGGCAATTAGGATGATATTCCTAAATTACTTTCTGGGGACTAATTCCTGCGACAAGCACAGTGTTTTACAGCTACCCTGAACACCTAATTACACCGCGAACCAATCAAAATCGTTGCTCTTAGGAGTAACCAAAAGATAAATTCCAACCCTAAAGGGACAGTTGTTTTTGCTCACTATGAACCATCTAAAAAATCACCGCAAGGGTGAACAAGCTGGTAATTTGGCTAGCCAGATAATTAGTTCTTTAACTACACAAATCATGTATTTAGTCTAGTTATCATTATTATATTTACACTGGAATGCTACAATCGCAGACAAAATTAAGGCATATCCAGTTTGGGGTATCCGGACTGTAAACCTCGGTGCTAGTAGCTCATTTCTGAATGAAATGTATTATTTCTGTTCTGTCCTGGAGAAAGTAAATAAGCATCGACCTACAGAGGAAAAGCGTGCAATTTTTGAAATTCTTCTGGGAGAAAGAAGAAGATTTCAGTCATAATCTCAATCGAGGAAAAAAAAAGCTCAGGCACAATACCGCAGGCCAAGAGATCTGCGGGATACATGCGTGAAATCGGCTAATCGACCAGCATTTCCATGCATTTTTGGACTCGTGCGGACCAAGCACGAGTCTTCCCGCAGCAAACTATAAATCCTCGACCACGAGCAATCGAAACAATTTGGAATGTTTTATGTGCTGTTCTCGTGCATCTCAAGCTGAAAAAAATAAAGGGATTCATCGGAACCTGTATTCCTTCTTTTACATTCAAATGTCTGAAAATAACTTTCATTGAAAAAATGAGAGAATGAATTCCACGTTTCCCATATTTGCTATAATCTGCCAGTCCTATCACAATTTAGACTGCAATCTGTGTCCAAGAATTCATGCACAATCAAGGGTTCACACTTCGGGCAGATATTACGCTTTATGAATGCATGCGTCACTCTTTTACAACATCTGATGAGTAAAACGGTTTTAAATCTGAAAATTAATCATTGAACAACATGTAATTTCTATCTAATAAATACATGGAAACTCGGTGAGAAAATATTCCTACTTCTGAAGTATTCGGTTTGTAGAGAGCCCAGTTTCAGCTAGGTTTCGTTAAGGTCGGGCGCAAGACGACCAGAAATTCTGGGCTCGTACAATGTGTGGCTACGTTAGTTAGCAAAGACTGAAAGACCTCAAAATAGCAATAAATAGTTAGAGCACGACTTCGTATTTTACATTTTTAAACAGCATTTGGTGAACTTGCAATGCCTAAAAAAGTCGACCAAGAGTTACAGGTACACATTTAAGTAGCATTGAAGTTAAGATTGCAGCATTGAGGGAAAGTTCGAGTCCCAGGAAGTAATTTAGAAGCAGTAGACGCGATTGCTGGGACAAGAGCTTTATTCGCCTGACGTTTCGAAATTTCAACTCAAACTTATCATCAGCGACAGTATCAGATACGGGTAATTCGTACACAGGGAGGTGCAGTATTTACAGGAAGCGGTCGCTATGCTAACGCAAACCTGGTAACAATTTACTGCTCCCCTTCGCTCGGAGGCTGCGTTAGTCGCTTGATGGACGGCATGCGGGTTGTTGCCTGCTTAAATTTAAAACCCCAGCTTGGATTTTGGCATGATGAGGGCTCGGCCACCTGACGCTCACCGGGTGGCTAATTGCTTTGGTCCAGCTGAGTATCAGGACAGAATATGGATAAGAGAGGTCACTGCACTGGGTAATAAACTCGGGATCCGTAAACCATGATTCAAGGAACTCGCGAGACTTTCGGCATCCTTGAATTTGAATGTGGGAACAGATCTCGCCAGATGAGCGGCGACTTGAAAATTGGCGTAATTTCAGTTCACTGCTGCCACCTGTTCGACAATTCACGTGATCGGTAGTCCCCCAGTTTCTTGGAGTTTTATTGCTTTGCATACCTGACGCCTAATAGTTGCTTTCATTCTGTGTGCGACTCCCAATACAAGTGGTGTGTGAAGGCGGCTGACGGTCGCCGAAAGGTGTTCGATATGCAGAATCGTCCACCTAAATTTTGTAACAACCCGCATGCCGGTCATTAGAGCACTAGAGGGCAAACATACCCGATGAAGGTAGGGCCTTTTATTGCCAGAGGTGTGTGCTAGCATAGTGCATGCATCCTATAAATACTATTACCTCTTGTATACGAATACCGATACGCAAATTTGTAAGGTCCGGAATGAAAATCAGAGGATTTTAAGTCGTTAACCGCTTATGCCTCAGCGACCTTGGTCGGTTCCTATCGTCAATGCATTTACTGTCAATATCAATCAGAGTTTTGAATGACTGGCTGAATTTTGTCAGCCCGGGACGGATGAATCTTTTGTAATTCACTGCCCCTGTCTTTATACGGATTTTTGTGTAGCTAGGCGCCTAGGCACAGCTTCTGCCAATCCATTCCTTGAACGGATAAACCACCTGAACTTAGAGCCGGATGCATCCATGTTATTCTTTGATGTCGCTTCACTCTTCACATCCATTCCATCCTCATTCCAGTGATGACGTGAGACATATTCTAAACCATCATGACGACGAAAGAGACTAGCCCTGTAGTTTGAACAATCACTCAAACGTCTATGATATTGCATTTTAAACATATTTCACACTTGGTAGACAAATGTTTGATGAAAATAAAGGCACTCACATGGACTCCCCCTATGAAGCATAATTACTGAAGTGGTCATTCAATGGATAGAACACTTGGCCTTCACCCAGTATCAAAGACACTTTTGAACTTGTTATGTCGATGACTATTTTGTCATTGTCTTAACATCTGATATTTACAATCCCGAATAATTACTGAACTTGGTTGATCCGATTTTCAAATTCGCGACGGAGACTATAACAACCAACCAACTTCCCATCATCGATCTCCTTGTGCGCCAGCGTACAACTAGATCACTGTATACATCAGTTTTCAAAAGAGGCACCAGCATTAAGAAAATACCACACTTTAACGGCAATCGCTCTCTGTCTCACAAGCGTAGCTGCGTCTGCACTCAATTCCAAAGCATGCAAGCTAACAAAAGAGCTGAATGACAATACCTTAAAGACGTCTCCCGAGCTAATGGATACCCCAAGCTCATCTTTGAAACAAAGCAAGCGCAAAGGGAAACAGATGACTGCAAAAAGAGTAACAAACCGAAGTCTGTACGGCCATTCTCTACATACAAGGTATCTCAGAGGTAGTCCCTCGACTGCTAAAACCCACCGGAATAGGCATAGCCCATCAACCCCGGACGAAAGCTGGACGCCGTTTGATGCAACCTAATGACGAACTGCCCCTACTAAAACCTCTGGAGTTGTCTATAAAATATATTGCATTGACGTGGACTGCAACTACATCGGAAACATGGATGAACATTGCAGACTCGCTTGCATGAGCAAAACTGGCGGCTCGGAGGCTAGACCCAAACACAAACCTTTTAACCCATATAGGAGAGACTGATCATACTTTTGACCTGGAAGGAGCGACAAAATTAGACCATGGCCTCTCAAATGCTAAATGACTGACGTTTGAGGCATAGTGTTCAGATGCTAGCTCTGTCAACAGGCATCTATAACTTCCTGTGGTCTATAAAATCCTGCAACATTACGTGCATGAAGACGTGAAACCCATCATTTACAGTTTACGGGCTAGAATTAGTAAAAAATAACGCTACGGTTTCCCATAATGACAGCATAGCCATTAGATAAAACCTCAGACAGGCGTTTTTCACCGATCTTGTACCGTTGCATGACGCAGCCTCGAAGATTTCAGTTTATCCTATAGGTCTCTAACTAAACTTGCGCATTATGTTTTTTATGAGTTAATGTGTCCTTTTTTTTTCGTGGCCAGAATCTGAGCTGCAATTCACTGGTGGTTAACAATATAACCACTTCAGTCGCTAGATGAAATAGCAAGAGTCTGAAGTAGGCCTTACCACTATCTAACCACCGGCCTCAGCTTAGGCACATGCGAAAGTTCGACTGCCCATTCTGATGAGGTCTAGCCTATGCCCCATAAAAGTTGACTTGAGTGCAAATTATTTTATAGTGTTTATAGACTTGCAGAGCATTGACCGCACGCTATCACTCTCTCTCTTCCTTTCCTCACCCATCTGCGCTCAGTATCATGAAGAAGTCAAAAACCCCGAGGCGGACGCGGGCGCAGCGTGGGTCTGCAGCCAGGCGGGCCACCATGCAACTCACACGTGGCATTTGCTGTGTACGTATTCCTAATAATGGCTTTCGAGCCATGAGCTGGTCCCCGTGTTAGTCAAGCACATCTACTGCGTGAAACATAAACCCTCCACCATCAAGCACAGAGCGTTGTGTGTCGCTTGATAAAAGGAGCTCTGCGCGTTTGCCTGGAAAGCCCCGGCATCAGACGTTTGAAGACTGACTAACCAGTCGCTTTTGATTAAACGGCAAAGCTCATGTCAAAGAAGACCTCCTACTTTAAATGAGGATATTTTAATCTGCAAAATTTCTCAATTCAAGAGGAAACGCAGTAATATAAAAAAGCTCAAAGTGAGGCCCGAACATTCTGCGTCCTCTAAGTGTATAGCATCGGTCAAAAATGGGGTCTTGTACTGTCCAAAGTTTATTTGGTTGCTCACAGAGGCAACCAATCGTTGAATTGCTATTAATTAACGCGCAGTCTACAAGTTTCCGTTTTCAGACAAAAATTAGAACATCCACTCAAAAGAACAGTTTTCTAAAAGACCAATTGGAGAAGTTAATCAATGTGGAATATTAGTTGAAACCATTGCAGATAAAAGTTACAAAATAAAAACACATATGCAGTACTATATGCAATTAAGCAATATGTGCGAATTAAAGCGGTATATTATCAGCATGTGCATATTCAAACCAACTATACGTCGGATTAAATACCACTTAAAAAATTTTTGAATTCAAGGCTATAATAGAAACAAATATAAAATAGTAAGCGTTTATGGTGGAAGCTTCTAGCAAGCCTTTGAGATGGGAGAAAATGCGTGCTGTGGACGATTTCTGTATCATATCAGCGATTAAATTTTACCATAGTTGCTGCCGCATGTGGCTTTGATAGAAAATATGACAGCTTACTGGCTACGGAATTCGGCATCCTGTGGTAAATTAATTAAGGAAAACGGAAGAGAAAATATTTACAGTAAAACGTTTAACTTTCTTATAGGCCATAGTTCGGAGATGCAGGCAATATGGTTAGGATTAACCAATCCCGATCTCTCAGAGAGGTATAAGTTGGTATTCCGCAGAGGAGAACGTTTCAGGATTACATTGGTCAGTTGAGAATGCAAGAATCAAGAAGTTTCGCCGATTTTGTTTTTCTGACTGGTATAAGAAAACACGTCTTAAGGACACTATCGCTGAGCTCGACGTTTATGGTCGGTACGAGGAGGACACCTTCTGCCTGACGGATAAAAACAGACACAGATGCCCTGGTCCGGAAGTTTAACAGTATGCACCCTCAATCAAATTTTCTGCATAATCTGAGGGAGATAAAAAAATTGCGTTCCTTGACGTCCCTCTAAAAAGGCAAGAGGATGGGTTTATTAAACGAAGCGACAATATATCAATTTTATCATTTTTGTTCCTGTGACTATAAAGTGAAATTTAGTACAGGGACTGGCAGCAAGAGTGCGACGCGCGTTTGAATGCGCGTTTGAAACGCTTGAAACAGAGTGCGACGCGCGTTTGAATGCGCGTTTGAAACGCTTGAAACAGAGTGCGACGCGCGTTTGAATGCGCGTTTGAAACGCTTGAAACAGAGCTCCAGCAGCTGCTGTGCAGATTTCGTGAAATTGGGTACCCAGAAAAATTCCTTCTCCGACATATTAGGGAACGCACCGCAAAGCCTATCACCTTACTTGTTGAAAAGACGAACGTGTTCATAAGACTGCCCTTCTTAGGGGATGCCATAAGGGAAATAGTAAGACGACGTCTGGAGACAGCCATTACGAGCCCGATCCCCGTGGCCAACCTACAGGTATCCTTTACGAACTTTCTCCTCCTACATGTGGGAGGTAAAGACCGACTCCCGTTGAAGGCCACCTCAATGTGTATTTACTCATTCACCTGCTTCTGCGGTGAAAGTTACATTGGACATACAACGAGGTGCCTGGAAAAGAGGGCATGTGAACACATACCTGCCGCATAAGGTGAAGGTTAAATTATATCAATTTAAAGTTCTTTTCTTGCCCGTCTAGTTAAAATTCACCACCGCGTTGATTCCAGGGAATCCTTTCTGGTTGTCTAGTGGACACCAGCCAACTTATTTAAAGGCCTACGCCAACAGTTTCTAGCAACAGCCGAGGCAGTGGTTTGATGGCATACAAACCCAACCCTGTGCTATCAGAAGACGTTCATATAGGCGCTGTTTCTTCCGTGGCCAACAGCCACTTCAGGTGGTGTCCATACGCTGTCCCCGCCCCCTGATGACAGTCGTTCATCCTGCGTACTGGACAGTAGTACACATTCCCTTCATTCTTCCCCTGAAAATTTCTCCTATCCAACCCTACCTACCCTTTCCCCAGTCTTAGTGACCTAAAGCCGCTGACCTCACCAGGTGGCTGGCGTAGAAACGATGATAATTAACCATAAGACACTTATTAACCCTGTCATTTCTTTATGTTTTCATTGTATATGTAATTGTCCCGGCCCGATGGTGAGTTACCGAAAACGGGTATTCGCCGTTTTCACTTTTCCATTTTAACATGGGAATATTTTCAGAACAGAAACGTTATTTACTTAGTTATTAGGCTAAATTAGGTAAATAGCACAAAATAGAGTACAGTTAAACGAATTAAACGCAAAGTACTGCTACTAATAATGCGGAGGATAGATGGTAGTCATTTTCTCATGAGGTTACCTCAAAAAACTTCAGAAATTTCAATTTTTATAGTCAAAATCCACGCCCTCTCTAAAGAGCATATTCGCATGTGTTGGAGAGAGAAAAGCTTTATTTCAAAGAAATGTCCGATGTTTTTGTTTAGCATATGCAATGGGTGTAGTTTAAGTATTGATAGAGTAAGGTGTTTGCTATAAGGGTTATTTATAGCATTTCTTTTTAAGAGCATGCATTATAAGACAACGAAAGCTTTTGCGCTGTTGACAAAAAGTGAATTTACCTAGCACTACTTCCGCGGGTATACTCATGTTGGAAATCTATTAAACAACAGCACTTATATAACCTTAATGTATTTCTTCGAATGGTTAAATTAAGGTGTATTTAACAGGTTCTCTTGTCACTATCATTGCATGTAAAGTTTACTGGTTAAATTATTTTACCCGGCTGTACCTTTTTATATTCGAATGCCTATGTCTCAAGGCCTAAGGTCTGAGCATAAAAATAAAATAACTTTACTAGTTTTTGTTTGAAAGGAACTGTAAACGATTATAAACCTAGCCTAGAGCACCGGACAAACAGTAGATATTGGGGCAATGATAACCATGTCTTCGCAGTACTCCATCTTGTACATGACTCTAAACGTATCCCTTATAGCAGCTCATCTGATGATAGCAAGAGCAGAGGGCATAGAACCTTCAAGACATTGCTTACAATGCTTACCACAGGCTCGGCTCCCCGCCTTTACCGCAGTTCCTCCTCTGTGCCTTGTTCTTCGCATCCGTCGTTGCCCTCTGCAGTCTGAGACTTGGTTGATAGGCAACGCAATTGGCCAGATTTTCAAACAACTCGCCCCCCCCGTAGTCTGCTGATCAATACGTGTATGCTTCGTCTCCCCTCCCCCACGCACCTCCAGGTATGTCCTAACTCTCAATCCCATTTTGAAAAAACCACCATTCCCCACATATAACCATCTCAAACGAATCATCTTCTTATATAATGTGGCTTCCTACGACAGAAAACCTGTTCGAGCAGGAGGTGGGGCAAGTATGCAGAAACATGGAACCGTTCAGTTTTTCAGACTGCCATTTAGCTAAATGACTTCATATAACTTATCCTTTTAAAGTTCAAAAACAGTGAGCGCAGAAATGCACAGTGGTTATAAGAGTTTATTCACTGAACATATGAGTGCAAACTGATGCTCATATTGAGAAGAATTAAGCGCGATCGTTGAAACAATAAATTGTTTGCCTTTAATTTCGGATTCACGCTCAAAGCGATCATTAAAGACAACTACATGTACAAGTAATCCATATACAGAGAATTGAAATTATTCTGAATTTCTGTTGACGTTTCAAACAGCTCGGCCAGGTGTGCATTTTCAAACCGTCAACTGACAACATCGATCCGAATTTTTGAATGAATGGCCGAAATTGGTGGCCTTGGAGCAATCAATTTTTTTACTCAGTCGCTGCCCTGGCCTTCACACGGGGGTTTGTGTAGCTTGATGGCTGATGATGTTACGCATCTGACCGTCGGTGGATGGTGCTTTAAAACCTACATCTTCTTGAGGATGTTTGGCAACCTGCCTCCCATTCGTGTAAGTTCGTCAATTGACATTCTTCAGTCACATTTCTTACGTTTGATGTAACCAACTTGTCCTGTTCAAATATTAATATCCATGTTTGAGGCGAGCCAAAAAATGTTTGTCAAGAAGGAGTTAATTCATGTTTGCTCATTAATTTCTTCGGAAATCGAACAAGAAATACTGAAATAGCCAAACACCTCGGCAAAGATTTCCCAAAAAAACGAGGTCATTAATGTCCAACGGGAGCAAGTCATTATCGCTGCCATAAGACGGACGCCACCCTTACGGCCAGAAGTGGTAAACACCTGGGGAAAAAAAATGTCTGGCTGCCCTGGAAATAACTGTGACTTCCTTCTTTCCTTCTGTTTACGAATTTGCACCGTTCGCTCTGTCATCCAGTGCCTAAGGCAGTCACTAAAACGATTCTGCTAAGCCCTGACGCTTACAGTTAACATCGCATGATTTAAAAGGCCCTACATTTTCTAGACCTAACAAACGCGAACACCTAAATAAACAATGTTTAATTAGAAAGAAATACCTCAGACGAAGGTTGAATACACATCTTAATCACAAGCATGAATTTCATTTCCCAGCTGGTTAAATTTTTAATTTTCCAAAGATAATTTAAACGTTTTGGTTTAAAGATACAATTTTTGTTGGGGCAAGAAATTTTTATATTAATATGCTGACGTCAAATAAGACCTGACCCTATCGATGAGGGTATACTGTCAAGATCTAACAGTTATTATATTACACAAACATTAGCTGGCATAACTAAAGAAACGTCACATCCGAACCGTATGTTCGCATAACGCGTCCTGCAACGAGCATGGTTCTCATGCAGGATATACTTTTAGGAAAATTCTCCAAGAAATGCATTTTAGTATTCAAACGGAAGGCAGAACTCTGTTTTATGTATGCAATGCCTAAATTAATATGCGAGGGCCAGATTTTAGCAGTGGTAGTTTAAATTGGACAATTATAGCAGAACGTATTTTCGCTGTTAAAATATGGATTATCTTGGTCCACAAAATTCACAGATATAAATCAGCAGCTTATTTAAAAATATATACATTTCGATTCCTCATTAACTTTTTAATATAACTCTATACAACTGTATGCCCTTAAAGCTCCAATATTGCCTCAAGGGAGTCTTTTGCCGTAGGTGTACATAATTTCCTGGCTTTGACAATTACTTTATAAAAGTGGAATAAACATTCACCATCAAGCGGCCAATTTAACATTTTAGCCCATTACAGAATCCTTTTTGGTCAATCCACTTTCTGCACTTGCCACTGACACAAACGTCACGGCAACGACGCATAAAACCTCCGGCACAAAGACCGTTGTCACCTCTCTTTCTGAGCAGTTTTAGACTGCATATTAGGTGTTCCAAACAAATAATCTCTTCTTTGTAGCATGCAGATGACACGTGAGTTTTAAACAATCAAACCTTCCAAGAAATCCCTCAATAGGACTGGAAAAATGTCCCATTCGGTCACTCTCCGGCGAAATTTAGCTATGTTAGAGGAAATACGGTGGATAGCGAGGACTGCGCTCAGATTATATAAAAGAACCTTGTCCACCAGATGACCACATTGATAAAAATCACGAAAGATATTTTAAGAGGCAAGTGTTTATAAGTAAGTAAAGAATCAAACTTTTAGCGGAGGTTTCAGTCACATAGGTTCATAATATTATTAAGTAAAAGTCATTCCCATCCAAATGCCTCAGTCTTTTCAAACTCTTCTATGGGCCGAGCTGAAAAATAATCGTCAGTCATATGACACATAACGCTGGAATATTTCTGCTCAATATTACACCTATTAGATTGGTTTCCTTTTTATAGCACGCTTATTTGTGAACATTACTCCTAAAGGTAAGCAGGCGAAAGCGTCCTAGACAGTCATTGGAAGGCTGATCGATTCTCAGAACCAAACTTAATTGGCAAAAGCTCTCAAAATATAGTTTTTTTTTCAGATTGGCTAAAGTAAATTAGGCATGGCAAGTGGTTGTTTTACTAAGGACACAAAAAGGAAAAATAATTTTCAGGGTCATTTTAAGGACGTTTTCTGACCCGAATAAATTCACTGATGTTAGGCATAAAATAGTGACGGGGCAGAGGACAATATTTACATATGGCAGAAACAATATCTGGCTATATTTACTCTGGTTATATTTAGGAAATTTGTAGACGGTGGACATTTTTTCAAATTTATGTATGCAATGCCTAAATTAATATGCGAGGGCCAGATTTTAGCAGTGGTAGTTTAAATTGGACAATTATAGCAGAACGTATTTTCGCTGTTAAAATATGGATTATCTTGGTCCACAAAATTCACAGATATAAATCAGCAGCTTATTTAAAAATATATACATTTCGATTCCTCATTAACTTTTTAATATAACTCTATACAACTGTATGCCCTTAAAGCTCCAATATTGCCTCAAGGGAGTCTTTTGCCGTAGGTGTACATAATTTCCTGGCTTTGACAATTACTTTATAAAAGTGGAATAAACATTCACCATCAAGCGGCCAATTTAACATTTTAGCCCATTACAGAATCCTTTTTGGTCAATCCACTTTCTGCACTTGCCACTGACACAAACGTCACGGCAACGATTTAAGCCCTTCAGTAATAGTTAAGTGAATACGTGGATATTTTTCTGAAAATTGCTAAGCGTAGAACAATGTTTAACATTAGGGAACGTTTTGTAAATGCAAATCGTATAAATGGTAGGCTGACAGTGACGTTCGTTAGCTACAGAAGTCATCTAATTATACCTTAACTTTTGCTTTGCTGAGGGCGAAACAGGTTGACAGTCAACATCAAAATACCCTAGAAAAAAATGTTTTCACTAGATAAGTTATTAAAGAATGGTTGAGTTTATATCATTAATGTATAAAATGTTACGGACATCCTATTTTATTCAAAGGCGTGGTTTTGCATTTCTGTGCGTTCACAGCTGTGAGCCAAATGTCTACATGCATAAAACTAAACGTCCGTAAATTTACTTTTTGCGCTAAGTGTTTTAGGAACGATCTTAAATTGAAAGTTTTGAAACCAGTGAACTCATTCATTTTCCTTAATTTCAGTCTAAGTGCTTTGTTTTTATGGTCGTATTTCGTCTTTGCAAACTACTGAAATTAGATGGGGTTGCTTGGTAGCAGAAACATTTAGGAATTGATTTAGTGTCATTGAATATTCGAGGTGCAAATAAATCAAGGTGACAGGTGCAGCTACGAATCTAAAATATTCTAGCAGTCGATTTAAACCATATAAAATTGCAAAGTTTTCGCCTGCATCTCAAACACATCCTGTATATCAGGGACTACACGGCAGCCAAAACCTAATACAGGAATTTTGCTCTGGAAGCTGCTCCTCACTACACGGAAAACAATATATTTATGCTTTTATCTGCTATTTATAATCTTATTTTCTCGTAGCTGATAATTGTTTTAAGGTCCGGCTGTGTAATGAAAGGGAATAGAAAGAGAGTGCAGTAGATGCAGGGAAAGCATCTTGTCAAGATCCCTGCAAGACAATGATGTGAAGTGAATGGTTAACATCTTTGGATACTATGCACGAATTGTCGGTCATAAGACTTAATTACAACTTTTGCGTAAACACCCGTAGGTTCAAGGCATGTTAAAATATTCCAAAAAGCTACGCAGAATTTATGTACGACATATCTTATGGAGCATGGTGAAAGAAATTGAGAGGACCCTTTGTCGGCAAATAGAATCTTGCAATTTTTATGTTTTTGCTTACCCTAGTCCAGCAATTGTTGATAAATAAGTGTATGAGTCAAAAAATATAAACATTTTGACAGAAAATGAAATTTTGTATTACTTCAGTAATTGTTTATGCTAATAGGCTTACTTTGGTCATCTGCACATGCATGTTGAAACGCGAGAAAGTAAGCATGTGCATTTTAAAAACGGTACTTGCTACGCTTGGACATATACTTCTTACTTCATGTAAGTCAGATGAAGCAATGTGCAAGAAAGCAGATTATTTTGGAAACTCGGATATTTTGCGTTTTTAAACATCCAGCCTTTGTAATTCCGTGTGTTTGCATCCCCTAAAACGTATAAATAATGGCTCCTGGCAGTACTTTGTTTAATAATACCAACGTTTTTCTGCCACTTTCTATGGCTGTTATTTCTAACTGCCAATCGCGTCCCACACTTAAAACTTCGTAAAAGTTAAAGCATGTAGTACAACATTTGTCGTAGGAGCTAGCTTTCGCAACGTAGTAATGTAGAAACGGAACACACCAAAGGTTAGTTGTTTCCGTACAAGGCTAGGCTTTGAATTTACAATATAAGAATTGGGCTTAAAATTAAACAAAATAGCGCCAAATGCTCATGCATAAAGTCAAATGTAAATGGTTTACTTTTCGAAAAAAAATTATGCTCGGCATTCACAAACATCAAAAGAAGATCACCATTCTCAATTGCTACCTTGCATTAACCTTTGAAAAAGGGAAATATGACACTAAAGCAACTATTTGGGATTAAACTTTCGTAGAATTATTGCTAACTTTTGTCGTCGATGTACATTTTTGGGTAGCAATAAATTTTCGTGCTTGGATGAGCCTACAAATATGATGGAAACGGGTATTTTGCCTTCAAAAAATGTCACAGATGTTACTACTGCCGTAAATGATTTTAGTTTATAAATTATTTGGCAAATTTTGATCAAAACAAAACACAGTATGCATGCGTGTACACTCGAATGAAAATGCTAAACATCATGGAGTATTCATCATTTAAATAAAATGAGCTAAAACGCGAGTTTATCGCGCATCGGATATAAATATCAAGACATTTGACGGAAGGAGTGTTGTCTAAATATACAGTTAATGGTATGTTTACGATCGCACCTGCCAATTCTATTTCAATTTATTATTCACTGACCAGCAGGCAATATTTGGCATTTAAAAAATAGTTATTTCGTGACCTCCACATAGGCTAAAGCGGGCAAAAGCCCGTTTGCTGTAGTCCAACTTATCTTAAACAACCTAGAAACGGTAAAAGGAAAAGAACATTCTCGGACACAGTGCTGGAACCTTTAGTCAGTCACCTTTACTATGAATTTTAGTCTTGAGTGATCTTTAAGTACAAACTGCACTGTAAAAACTCGTATTCTTCATAAACAGTTTTTCTATACATTTCAAACGATACGTTTTATGGGTTAAAGCGATTTATAATGTTATCAGAATTTGTCACTTCTAAATAGGTTGGTACTTCTACATGACGTATTATAACCTGCAATGTGTCTTTCATCTTTTCGCATTTGCTCAAAATTGTTCATTATTATTTCAAAGCTTTGGATACTTCTTTGGTTCCAGTTTGTGATTTATTAGCGAATATTGGCCCATGGCATGTGATAGGTAGCGCATTGTAATGTCAATATGCCTTTTTGCCCTTTATTTGTTGCTGCTATGAAGATTTGGAGTGGAATGGGAACAATGTTATTAAATGGGCAAATAGAAAAGTAGTGATACGTCGACGTTCGTGTTGGAAAAGAGCCAACGAGTAAACAAAGAGTTCAAAAAGAAAGTTCTGTCATGTTTTTGTTCTTATTTAAGTGAGCCCCCTTACATGACCAAAATATAATTCGCAGAAGCAAATTCCACCACAGAACTCCGAAAATAGGCAAAACACCTAGACTTAATCTGCAGCAACTAGCAATTCTGAAACTTTTTGTGAACCCTTTGAAATTAACTAAGCAGTGGACTCCATTAATTGATGCAATGCACACCGTTTTTTTACGATAATATGCACTTTATGGACAAAATACACAATAGTTGCCAGTGCATCTCCGATTTATATCCAACTTTCGTAGTCCCTGACCACAATCTGGGGCAGTTGATGACCAAAAATATTCACTCATGTGACCTCCTTGTCCATTTAATCACGTGAAGTCTCATTTGCAATGATCATGCAATGCATAAAGGTGAAACCTACGCCGAAATTCTGCCGGATGCATTTTTTAAACACGTTACCAAACCGTTTGCATGTGAATAGCCACCACAGTTTTTATTGAACTAATGAGTGATGACTATTTACCTCAGACATTATCTGCAATAATTTTGAAAACATTATTTTGCCTTTAATTTCCTCTTCAGTCATCCAAGTTTTATTTGCTCCTCTTACTTTTCTTCCGCTGTTTCACCCAATCGAAGGAAATTGCTTATTAATTGAGTGTTTTCCTATGAATGCCGCTCAGTTTTCAGCTGATTGGGATTTTAAATGTATTTTTTTATGTTTTATAATGTATAAACAAGTAACATAATCAGTGACACTGATGTATAAATTAGAATTTTTCAACATCTGGCACAGGAAACGCATTGAAATATCTGTTTTATATTTTCAGACCGAATGACTCACCTCAATAAAATTTCCCAAGTTAAAAACATTGCGCAATTATTTGAACGAATAGATCTTAAAGAAGCAACTAATATGATGGATGTTTCAGAACATACAATGCTCGGCATACGTCCTTTTTTTAAACAAGTTAGGACAATAAATAATCAAGACTAGATTCACTTACGGCGTGGCCATGCTCAACGGAATCCCAACGCATTTGCGGATCAAATCCGTTATTTTGCCAATTAAAACGTTTTTTGCACTCGGCTATACCTCAAAAGCATACGCGATATGAAATTATTAAACCATACTCTGACGCATAAAACCTCCGGCACAAAGACCGTAGTCACCTCTCTTTCTGAGCAGTTTTAGACTGCATATTAGGTGTTCCAAACAAATGATCTCTTCTTTGTAGCATGAAGATGACACGTGAGTTTTAAACAATCGAACCTTCCAAGAAATTCCTCAATAGGACTGGAAAAATGTCCCATTCGGTCACTCTCCGGCGAAATTTAGCTATGTTAGAGGAAGGACGGTGGATATCGAGGACTGCGCTCAGATTATATAAAAGAACCTTGTCCACCAGATGACCACATTGATAAAAATCACGAAAGATATTTTAAGAGGCAAGTGTTTATAAGTAAGTAAAGAATCAAACTTTTAGCGGAGGTTTCAGTCACATAGGTTCATAATATTATTAAGTAAAAGTCATTCCCATCCAAATGCCTCAGTCTTTTCAAACTCTTCTATGGGCCGAGCTGACAGAAAATCGTCAGCCATATGACACATAACGCTGGAAAATTTCTGCTCAATATTATACCTATAAGATTGGTTTCTTTTATATAGCACGCTTATTTGTGAACATTACTCCTAAAGGTAAGCAGGCGAAATCGTCCTAGACAGTCATTGGAAGGCTGATCGATTCTCAGAACCAAACTTAATTGGCAAAAGCTCTCAAAATATAGTTTTTTTTTTCAGATTGGCTAAAGTTAATTGGGCATGGCAAGTGGTTGTTTGACTAAGGACACAAAAAGGAAAAATAATTTTCAGGGTCATTTTAAGGACGTTTTCTGACCCGAATAAATCCACTGATGTTAGGCATAAAATAGTGACGGGGCAGAGGACAATTTTTACATATGGCAGAAACAATATCTGGCTATATTTACTCTGGTTATATTTAGGAAATTTGTAGACGGTGGACATTTTTTTCAAATTTAGCAAGACACTCCCGCTCCTTTCCTCAAAAACCTGGCCAGTGTGCCTTTGAACAAAGCACGTTTGGCGTCTGTGAAGCGCTAATATAACAGAATTCATGTCATGCATTTTTTAAAACTCTGTTTAAAACATTCCAAACCTTGTGCAAGACTTTTTCCCCTTTTGCTCGCGCTAAGAATAACTATTGCCAATAAACATAATCATCCAAAGAAATCCAGAAACGTCTTTTTTATCTACCCGCTCCCTAACAGCCATACGCTGTGTGTATTATCATCCGTGGTATATGAGGCTTCAAAATATAAGGTTTTGTGCCAAAAACGGGAATATATTGATAATTTTAATTTTATGCACCTTCAATATAATAGAGATTGGATTTGCATCTTGCTGTTTTGTTAACGCTTTCAGTAAACAACAAACGTCAATGAAGGTAATACAAATCTGGTGAATATAGTTGTCCTATTAAGGATAGTACATGCAAGTGAAGTAATAGGACCACTGGTCTTAGGTCCTTTGGTTACGGTCGAAAAAATATGTGACTGCTGGTAATCTTTTATTTAAGGGAGTTTAAGGGAAAGAGAGTTCCCATGAAAGAACATAGAAGAAATGCTTCGGACTCTCTAAAACTGTGATTATGAAAAATAAGATGTAAAATGGTCCATAGAACTGGAAACATTTGACAAATGATGAATTCACAACGTAACTTCACTAATATCCATTTCAAACGCTCAAAAGAATATTAGAAGTAAGAGAAGGTGATTGATCACATGTTGACAGACGTTCCCATGCATTTGGACTAGTATAAAAACATAGAATTCGGATGCCGCAGGAACGGACTAAAAGACCTACAACCAGGTGTGAAATAGTTATTTTGATACATTCTCTTTTTGCATTGAAGTGTGTTATTTGACGACAAATTGAGTTCTTTCAATATTCCTAAACATAGAAACCTCCACGAGACGCATGCTTAACAATTTAAATAAACGGTGAGGGAAAACGTTCATGTATGCAAATTTATCATGCGTATCTTGTGGATATCAAAGGAAGTGCTTAACTTTGCATGGCTGAAGCCATCTGTAGGTTTTACTATACAACAGTTAATCAACTTGGGTCAAGAACTGAACATATCAAAGCCGAAATATGGTGAACGAAATTCTCTTTTTGTGGAGCATAAAACACGTAAGGCCCATAAACTCCGCGATCCGTTTAGGCGGAAAAGCAATCGAAAGGCGTTCAGAAGACGATGCCTACGTTTTCGCCCGCGGAGGACCCTAGCAGAACAAGCCCCTATGGTCGAGCATACGTTGCCTTGCACCACGACTGTCCCAAAAACGACCGATCACATTATTTCGGGACTGGGGTTTGGAATTGCACACCAGCTTAAAGCTGCCATGCGCAACAGTGTCATGAAAATCAAATACAGATTAAATTTTAATGAGTATTCGGGTGAAGTGTATCGCATCCCGTGCCAAAAAAATGTTCTCATAACTGCACAGGACAGAATGGATGTATGCTTGGATTGCACATACATGAGTATAATCTAGCTTTTGATACGGGGTGATGGCTGCCCACACCTACGAAACGGATCACGAGTTGAACTTCGCCGCCACGAAGGTAATAGCTCAAACCCCAAGCAAGACAAACCAATATATTTGAAGCCTGGGCCTCCAAGTACAACCCCGTCAATCGATTTATTGATCTGGCACCCGCATGCATAGTCCTGCGCAGTCACCTCCGGACTGGCTTCGCTGGTTTCTGATTGGCCCCTGCTCTGTAAGTCTTGATCGCTTTTATTGCCAATTTTACATCTGACAATGGACCCAAGTAAGATTTCGAAAGCTCAGACGAATATAGCCGTGATTTCGGCGAGCGAAAAGACTTCTTCTTTACGCGAACACACCTGAAATATGAACATTCGCCTCTATTCATTAAAATTATGGCTTCAGTGTTTTACAAGTCAGGGAAATCTGGAAGCACTTTGTTTGAGAAGTCTCATCTTCATAATAATATTCCTGAGTAACGCTTCAATTCCCACATAAAAAGTTTAAAATGGGTTCAACCAACGGATTGCTTCAAAAGTTTAACAGTTTTGTGCAACGGAATACAATTTTAGTCCGCAAAATGTGTTATAGTTGCCAGCAAACTATACGTTTAATAAAATAAAATGAAAACTTTTTTATGTTAACTTTATTATTTTCATGCTATCTGCATGAATCAAAGCCAAGCACTTCATTGCACATTTGGTATTTGTTCTGAATTTCATCATCCTTGTTAATCAAAGGACACACTCGAAACAGTTTCGCAACTGATCCCAAATATTTTTTTAAAATTTTGTTCAACTCCCTAGGTTTCTACTAGCAATCGGTATGACAAAATAACTTCCTTAATGCCCGATATGACTAAGATTTGACATTAAAGTGAGATTTTAGCTTTGATCCAAATTTAAATAAGATATCATTGCATTTTACATACAATGGACTGCTGCCTTTTAATTAGACACTTTTAAAAATACAAGTGAATATTATACTTACTAAAAAGGAACTTTGTGTGACCTGGTTTATTTTGCGAATTTTGCACTTAAACTAGAAGTAGAATCTGTAAAAAGCATTATTTTGTTAGCACGTCCATGTATATTTTTGCATGATATTAAACACTATGCAACTTTTATGCTTTAAAATAATTGGTAATTCGAATATTTTTTATGACGGACAAATAATCACCATGTTTGAAAATATATTGTATTGTGCACTGTGTAACAACTCATAGCCTTTTTATATGTCTCCAACATTATATGTCTCTAAACGTAAGTTGAAAACACGGAGTATGTCTACTGAAAACCTTAAGACAAATGCAGCATCGGATGGCAACACACAAAATGTAAGCACATTAAGGTAAAAAAGATAGGATTATTTCGTGTGTACATTGTAAAAATCGCTTTAAAATGGATCCACATGTTTGGTTTTGTTCATCACTTTGGCCTACAAGTGCAAAACACAGCTTAAAACAAGAGGAAACTAAGAGCTTAGAGTAGGAAGGCATATGTTCGTTCTCAGGCGCCCCCATAAGACCCGGGTTTTGAACCGCAATATTGGCGTCAGTGGTATCAGGGTGTAAATAATAAAGTGCACGTACGCACATGCTAACACCTACATTAGACGACTTGAATAAAAAATTGACTTTTGTGCCCAAAGAGTCGAATGTTTCCTCAAACAACTTTGTTCTTTCGCTTAGTGCCTTCTATCCTATGTATGTGACTGCGGTAAAGAAATTTTATTTGAAAGATATGTTTTACAACTGATGTCTAGCCGGAGGGTGACCCATCACTCCTCCTGAGGTCATGGCCTACCCAGAAGGAACCTGTTTAAACACAGCTTATTCATATTTCTTTTAATAAATTAAAGGAGTTTGATGCTAAGCCCATTTTCAGGATAAATCCTTTTTCTTATACACCTAATAATTTTTAAAACCTTCCTGTCATGTTGCATGCTTATTCCTACTTTAAAGCTCGATAAATGAGTTGTAGTAGACACTTTTACGCATTTTCATCCAGTTTCGCAGATCTGATACAATGGCCTATTGTGTTTATGGTTTTCATGCAAACGCACGGTTGGTTGTTCTTCTGACTTGCAGAGGCCTTTGCCATTCATACTCGGTTTGTTTGTTTTGGCAATCCAATTTAATTTCTTCTTTCTAGTAACAATGGCGAATTTCAAGGTTCCATTTTATCCAAAGGTAGGTTCTCTTCACATTGATGATTAAAGATAAGTGAATAACTGCTTATTTATCCAGCCTCAAGGTTGCTGGCCTTCGTAATAAAAATGGACTGCATTTTTAGTTTCTAAAATTTGGTTTGGGTTAAGTCTTTGCAGGGTTTTTCAAAAAAAATCGTTTGCACAATAGCCAAAAATCAGTTCATTGTGGGGTTCCATTGAGATTTTTCCTTACTGATGAATCTTTTGGAATTATTCCCTGTAAAGTATCATATTTCTGGGATCGGGATGTCATTCCATTTTCAAATATCCCATTTTCCGTTGAATTTGAAACGTTTATTAAGGAAATTTGCAATCTTTTTTTTATTGATTTCAACGTTTTTTCGCTTACCAATGTCTCAGCCTTCAATGTGGCAATTTAAACATGCCTTAATTTTCTCTCATATTCTTTAGTGTTTTTATTGATTTTTCTTTCTTGCTTAACAAGGATGTGTTCATTTTAAGATGATTTCTTCAAAATCTCTCTTCTGCTGCTCTTTTTAATACAGCAACCTTTCACAATCACCAAGCGTTTTTGGGATTAAATTCTGGATGATAATGTCCATCTTATTCACTCTGAAATAATTGTTAGAAGTCTTCTTACGCTACATGTTACGGCCTTTGGCTTATTCTGTGACATGCATTGGCAGAGCAACATTACATATAACGATTGCTGACTCGGTATCCGACGTCTTAAGAGACTGAAATTAAGAAATTGAGGCTAAAACGTTTTCCATAATCGTCATGCAGTTTTTTGTAACCAAGGCTAAGTTAATGTTATTTCTGATGAAAGGAGATTGCTTTGATAGAAAGGCTTTTGAATGACGTTATGAAAATAAAGCACGAGTTTTTCTTCCCTAGATTTATATTTCCGTTATCTTAAATGTAACTGCAACGTTAAAATCTTATATGAAAACGTTGCAAGATTTAACTCAACCATCAGCACCAGCTGTACTCATACGTTCAACGCCCTGCAGAATAAATAAGCATCTAAAGGCCGTCATCTGTATTCGCAATCACAGCTCAGACCAAACTACTCGATCACTAGCTTACTAACTTTGTGTTACTTACTTGTTTGAACTTCTGCCAGCGAGACATGCGGATAAACTTAAAAGGAGCATATAACCCACAGGCAGAACTGCGTTACGCACATTGCGATGTAAGATCTCTGCCTATATGATCATAGCAGGAGCACGGTTTGTTTTGTTTTGTTTTCAGTGCTTTCAACATCAAGAAACCAGGCACGGAACCGTTTGTTACCGTTGCCTTGACAATGCCACCTATTGCTGAGGTCGCCAGAGCGTTGCAATCTCCCTGCGCACTCAGGCAAAGCCTGCATTAACCTGATGAGAGCGACTATCATTCGGGCGGTCTCCAGGCCCTGCTACCGGCCACACAGTCATTGCGATGTAAGCTGGACTACTTAGTCGCAGAAGGAGGTTTCAAGACTTATATTATTCAGCGTCATCGCCCAGTGCACGGGAAATAATTCTGGATATCTTGGAATACCGAAAGGCCCGAACGGGAAGAGTGATGTACCTACATATAATAAGAAATTTACTTCTACAAGCTAAGAAACGTTCATGATGAGCTAATCATTTCTGCTCTGTGAACAGTGAGTTCTTATAAATACCTGTTTTTAATACACCAGAAGCCATCAGCCGCCTAACCAGTAATTAATACGATACTTTATAGGTACGTAACTAAATACTGGTTTGGAAGAGAGAATAGTTGCATCCATTCGTTGTTTATTGGTGTAGCTACATTTCAAAAGGCCTTTTTAGGAAAGCTTTCAGAACAAGGTGCAATCTGTGGGACGAGACTTTTATTGACCTGACGCATCGGATCTTTGCTCTAACCCATCATATGAGGCAGTCGTAGAAGTAAGCAACAAAGACACGAGGTTGCCAAGTGGTTACACAACTACCGTAAGTATCAGCCCTCCAGATCAAAATTGGTGCGATTATTGGTCGCCTGTCAGTAACAAAGTCGCTAATAGCCGTGATTTCATCGCCGTTGTCAATCTCTGGCATGACGATTACTCGGAAAGTTGGCTCGCTGTCACTGGCCATCCACGTAGTTTATAATTTTGCCTAAGACAATTCGCAGCACTGAATATACAGGCGGGAGGTCATTACGCTTGTTAAATGAATTTGAGCCAGAGAAACCAGGACGCAAGCAGATCGCGACTCACGTGGCTCTCAGCTATTGCGAGAGTTTCGGCTTCTAGGGGTTAAGTGTGTAGCTATTATTTGGGATTAAGCGTCATTCCTACTCACTGCTGCTGCATGCTCAGACATTTGCGTCGGGAGTAGTCTCAAAGTTTCTCCAAAGAAGGTGCTTGTTCTGCAACTGCATCAGCTCCACTAAACGACACCAGAGGTTTTCTGCCATGGCAGAGGGCCTTCCAGCCTCATGACCAGGTCTAATGGTTGCCATCGGTCTGCATGCAATCCCATGCGCCTGACGGCTTCCGAAAAATTATTCCCGCACAGGAGCGCTAGCTCATACATCGGGCGGTCCGACTTTTGTCCCTCCTCTCGTTTATGCTTCGAACTTTGACGCAGTTGCACAGAAAACCATTCGCTCTATGCACTGGGTGAATATATTGTAAGTGAAACACTTTATCCTCGGAATGAATTTGAATATGGCGATGGTAAAAAATACGCAGAATTTAGGAGCGACATGCAATTTCTTGACCTGTTATTAAACTGCGTATGATCATTGCCTGGTAGAAAAAGCAGGAAAATGTTGATCTGATATGTGAGTGTATATGGTGAGGGAAAAAGGGCGGATTCAACTGAACAAGCCAGTTCAGATGACAGTAAAAACATGTCAAGTGTGATTAAAACTACAACGTGCGGGAAAGCAGTTTTTCCTGCAGGGAGAGAAGTGTGGAGATGGTAGGAGGACATGCTTATCCATCGTTACCACGGCCATGCAAGGTTGGTTACATGATAAAATTGCCTACAATGTTCTAGTTTTCTTCTCCGTATTGCAGCGATATCTGCAAAGCGCAGAAGACGTCCAGTTTTCGCCCAAAGTATGAACTTAAATGCAGTCAGTGGGTACACCGTATGGCCAGTGTCCATCAGGCGCTTTGAAATTGAAATCTTTGGTACCTTATTTTCTGCCCGTTATAGCCACCTCGACATATGTTCACCTGACCGAGTTGCAAACTGCCTTAAGATGCGCCCAATGTATTGCATCCGCAACTGCATGTCAGCTCATAAGTAGAAATTAATGTGGCGTGCGTAGGTAGAATGCCATTAGTTGGTCTAAATGAAATAGTCATTAAAGTGCTTATGAACAACAGTTTTTGAGGGTGTGGAAGTTCGTTCAATCGTGCATCTGAGCCATCGCTTGATCGCCTTTGACACATTATCATACTTAAAAGAAAGGATGATTGTCACCAGCTTTTTGACATGGAAATTTCGGCAGGAATTTTTTGCCTGGGATGGTGATACGTATCGATTAAAATCTCCGGATACCCGTTTCCAAAAAAAACGTTCTTCAGGAAACTGAGGTCGTCATCGATCGTATTTGAGGTGCAGGGTTGAGTGGCTCTATTGAACAGGCAAAAAACTTAGTTTCGTCTCTTCTATTTGCATTTATAGCTTGGCCGAATTCAGCCTGGTAATTGGTTGCCTGTTCATGACCTTTGCCACCCATACGGAGCTCATTGGGTCCGGGAAGCCAAAAGATCAATGTATGCCTATTCCTGTTTGAATAAATACCCGATCAGCATCGACGGAGAATGACAGGTGGCGAGGCACAGATGAACTTCGGTTCAATGAAGTGCTTATGACCCATCTGCTATACCCAGTGTATGGACTTTCAGCGCCGTACTCGAGTGCATGCTTGTTTTTACGGTCCCAGCTGGTAGTTCATGTACTGTCCTTTCCAGGTTGTTTGTCGATATATGGACCTCTGAATGGAGCCATCTGCCCTCCTACGCATAAGAAAGTACGATGAAACCATTGACATAATTTGTGAGCATGTGACTGACACATGCTTCGAACCAGCCCCAACTTCGGAAACTCCTGGAAATATGCACACAAAATGAGCAGTTTCTGTTCAACGGGTAGTTTTATCGACAGATCGACGGTGTATCTGTAGGCAGTCCATTAGGGCCAGTCCTAGCGGATACCTTCATGTCAAACCTCAAAAGAATATTAACCAAAAACTTACAGAAAACCACATTCTATCGAAGGTATGTGGATGAAATTTCCCCAATAAAAAACCCAAGAGACTGAGAAATATTACTTCAATCAATGAACAATGTACATGTGAAGATCAAATTTACGATCAAGCATGAGAAGAATGACACATTGCATTTATTAGACGTTCTTATGCGTATGAGGGCAGATGGCTCCATTCAGAGGTCCATATATTAAAAAATCACCTGGAAAGTACAGTAAATGAACTTCCTCAGTTTTGTTCCAATTCAGAGAAAACGAAACTTTGTTTTGTGCCTGTTCAATAGAGCCACTGGACTCTGCGCCTCAGACACGATCGATAACGACCTCAGTTTCCCTAAGAACGCTTTTCTTGGAAATGGGTATCCGTAGAAATTCATCGATAAGTATCACCATCCCAGACAAGAAATGCTTGCCGAAATTTCCATGTCAAAAAGCCGGTGACCATCTTCCTCCCTTTCAAGAGTGATACTGTGTCAAGCGTGATCAAGCGACGGCTCAGATGCACGATTGAACGAACGTACACTGCCTCAAAACTGTTGTTAATAAGCGCTGCAATAACTATTTCAGTTAGACCAACTAAGCACATTCTGCCTATGCACGCCACCTCAAACAGTATTTATGAGCTGCCATGGATTTAAGGATGCAAATACATTGGGCACATGCAAAGGCAGTTGTCAAATCGGTCAGCTTAACATATGCCGAGGTGGCTGTTACGAGCGGAAAATAAGGTACCCAAGTGTTCAATTTCGAAGCGCCTGGTGGACACTGGCCATATTGTGTACCCACTGACTGCATTGAACTTCGTACTTCGGGCGAAAACTGGACGTCTTCTGTACTTTGCAGAGGTCGCTGCAATACGGAGTAGAAAACCAGAACTTTGTAGGCAATTGGATTATGTAACCAACCTTGCATTGTCGTGGTAACTATGGATAATCATGCCATCCTGCCGTCCCAGCACTTTTCTCTCTCTCTGTCCGTCACGTTGTAGTTTCAATCACGCTTGACATGCTTTCACTGTCATCTGAACTGGCTTGCTTAGTTAAATCCCCCCTTTTCCCCGCTTATACGCACCCACATATAAGATCAAAGTTTTACTGCTTTTTTACCAATAATGTTTCATCTCTTCAGGTCTACGTTTAATTGGATAGTTTTTTTCGTCTTTTAACCAGACAATGATCGTACGTAGTTGAAGGAGAGGTCAAGAAATTGCATGTCGTTCCTAAATTCTGCGTATTTCTTCACCTTTGACTCATTCGAATATACTGTATTTCAGAAATTTTGATTTCCGGTTCCTTGCATCCGTCTTCCGAGGCCCGTTCGCAACCGTTTTTGTTGAATCTCGATACGTGCGTCGAAGAGGTCACTTGCTTGAGCAATTTACTTTTCAGACCACCGAAATCTTTGTGGCAGACGGGGACACCGATTTAGTTTAGCTGACTGTTTACTTACTCCCCATTGTGAATTGTATGTCTGGAAAGAAGGCTTTAAGAGGTTTTTGATAGACGTAAACGTACGAGTTCCAGGACTTAGTCCAGAAGAAGAAGAGGCAATCACTGAAACATGTTGTTTATCGACATGCAATTTAGGATTCTTTCTCAAACCCATCATCGGAGATGATTGCAGAAAAGTGTACTTGGGGTACAAGTTACGCGATATTTATAGGGCGTGGTTTCCAGACCTTGTATCGTTGGAAGTCCTCGTGTTCATCGCTGGGGGTCGTAGTTGATGCGATGATTATTTCTTAGTCCATACCCGAGTCGTTAATGGCCATGATTTCCTTACTGTTGTCGATTCCTGGCGTAACAATTACTCGGTATTTTGGCTTGCTGTCCCCGGGACCACTGGTCACCCGCATCCTCCCCGCGTGACTAGCAATTTTGCCCGGACAAAATCGCATCACAGAATATGAGGCCGCGAGATCATTGCGTTTATTAATCAACTGCGGGCCAGAAAACCATGACTTGAGCAGTTAACGGCTCACGCGATGGTAAGCCCTTGCGAGAATTTCAGCCTCGTCAAAATTCAAGGTGTGGCCGGGTCCTATCGCATAAGCCAAAACTTAAGAGTTAGTGTCTTTCCTTCTCATTGCTGCCGCGTGCTCGGTCATTCACGTTCGGAGTAGTCTCCCGGTTCCTCCGACGTAGTTGCTTTGTCAACAACTGCACCAGATTCGGAAATCGACTCCATTCGTTTCTTGCCATGGTAACGAGTCTTTTGGCTTCAATGTTTGGCGCCTAAGATTTGCGTCTGGTTGGTGTGTAACTCCAACTCCGAGTGGTGTGAGAAGGCGGCTAACAGCTTCCGAGACGTTCTTCACGTAACGTAGCACTCGCCAAAATTTGGGGCTGATGCGGTTTGGTCTCTCGCCTTGGTTAGACATGCAACTGTCGACAAAGTTGCGTGCGTAGCCGTTTGCTCTGAACACCCGTTGAAGTTACTGCAATTCGGCAACCTTGTCTTCTGGTTCACTGCAGAGGGTCGCAACAGGCTGATATAGTGCTCGTACGCAACTGTATTTGTGCCTTATTGGGTGGTTGCTGTTGAAGCTAAGTACTTGATTTATATTTTTCACTGTCCTGAATACGTTAGTTTTAAGGCCGACACAAACTTTGCAACAGACGAGTATATCAAAGAATGCTAGCTGGTCGTTTCCTTCTTCCTCCATCGTAAATTGGATGTCCGGGATGACGCCTGTGAGGTGATCTTTGAATGCCAGCATCTGATCCCGTTCGATGATGATGAAGATGTCGTCCACATACCAATCCCAGAATTCCAGTCTGTGGTGTTGAAAGACCAGTGATTCCAGCCGTTGTAGGACTGCTTCAGCTATGAGTCCCGAGATCGGTGCACCCATCGGTGTGCCTCTCACCTGCTCTTAGATTCTTCCGTCCAACGTGAAGGACGTTTTGTGGGAGAGATTTAGGAGTTGGATGATTTGTGTGTCCAAGGTGCTCCTCCGATTCATCATATTTGCTTTGGAGGAGTTAATTGATGTTCTCAACTGCAAGATCCTGCGGGATGGAAGTAAAAAGACACGTGGCATCAAAAGATACCATAACGTCATTTGGCAGGAGACTTACCCTATTTAGTTTCTCCAAGATTGGATTGATGAGCTGACTGTGGTCTCTGAATGCGCGGTTAGCAAATAATGGCGTTGAAACCGCAACTTTTCCTGTCCTTAATTCGGAGTTTCTTTGAGTAAGAAAATGAGCCGGAGAGGAACCCTCTCCTTGTACACTCTTGGAAGACCATAGAATCTATTTTAGGCATTTCCTTTTGATCTGGCCATGTGGCGGTCGATCGGTGATATTGTACCTGATTTCTCTAGTGCCAATAACCTCGAATTGATTTTCCGTGTCAGCGTGTTTACAGGGTTAATTTTGCATGGGAAGTAGAACGGGCGAGCCTCCAGCTACCTTTTAGCTTTCCAAATGTTGTCTGCCCTGTCCAATACATCGTGGCACTCCCCCTGGCTGCAGGCACTACAAAAATATTTAAGTCGGCCTTGAGTTTTCTTAGTGCATCGCGTTCGATCTTAGAGAGCACTTCGCGTGACCTATGAGCTATGAGAAGGGAAAGAGGCTCTTTGAAATCAAACACCTGATCCGAGTCAGTGACGACAAAGATATCATCCATACACCAAGACCCAAAATTTTGATCTCTGCTGTTTGAAGACCAGTGGTTCCAACCTTTGTAGGATTGCCTTTATATTCCGCAAGGCGGATGCGGGTGACCAACATTCACGATGACGGCTAGAAAAATTGCCGAGTATCGTCAGGCCAAGAATCGACAACGGTAATGAAATCACTTCAATGAAAGACTCGGATGCAAAGTGACAAGCAGTCATCGAATCATCTTAACTCCTGCGATAGACATGAGCATTGCTGATTATTGTAGGCATTCGACCAACTGGCAACTGCCTCCTATAAATACTACACACCATATGCTTCTGTTACCCTTTTTGCGGCTCTCTGATGAGGGGCTAGAGTGAAAAGTAGAAACGTCAGGCGAAGCATCTTCTTGCTCCAGCGATTGCATATTCTTCCTCTGACATGCTTCCTGGAACTCGATTATTCGCCATTATTGGCCAGCAGGGCATTTTCTGTTGAAGCAGTCGTTACTGCAAAACTTCCATCTCGTTGCCGTCCACCGTTTCCCAGCACTGATGCTGCAACCTGAATGCTGAAAAATTTCACTCAAACTGGAACCACTCCTCCAAAAGTCCTTGCTAGGGGGTTCTAGACAGCAGTTGGTATAAAAAAAATCTGGGTCACCAGTAGCACATACAAAAAGCCATGTAGTGTTTAGTTTATCCATCTTCCCAGCAACCCAAAGTTATTTTGTGTAAAAACACGAGCTCAAAAGATTTCAATTATAAAACTTCCCAAGGAAATCAAAAATTCCCCAAATGATCGTCGAATATTAGGGAAACGACAGGGTTATGCCTTGATTGAATATAATGCCACTTCAACTGAAATAAGAAATTTGATTGATATCCTCGTTTTTTTAAGCGATCGACGTACTGAAAAGAAAGTTTGGTCCATATTTTGAACTCAGTGTGAATCAACCACTATAGTCAATGGTGTCCGAATGTCAATTCGAGAGCAGCCCGCCACTTACGAAGGGGTTCTAAAGCCGGGGTTGTGACACAGCTATTACGGCCACCAACAGTAATCGCATAGTCCGATGTCGTAAGATGCAATAATAGACGATTCAGAATGGCCTTAGAAACTCGCGGGAGGTTATGATAGCATTTAATCTAGGGCCAACAACTTTTGTCGGTAGTTCACTTATATCTGTAGGGTAGGATTTGATTTTGCATTGGTCCACGCCCGCTTGTAGTCATTTAAGTCGATCATGAAGCATGAATGCTGAGATGAAACCACAGAACAATTACCAAGGTCAGCGTGATTGATGATAAATGTGGATATATCAGGACTGTTATCTCTCGGCCATGTGCTCCAACCGCATAATGCAAGGGCTTCTGCAGCAGACGCTGGTAGATCATCGGGGTTAACGTGAACCTTGGTTAGCGTGTCACCGGTCTCAACTATACAGGTGAGATTGAAATACCTCTGAGCTTCTGTCTGAAATCGCAACATGCTTTAAGAGGAATGAAATGACCGACAAAGATAAGGAAGACTGGAATGACGATTTCTGGCTTATCAGACTTCCTTAGCCAGCCATGTTTAGTCCCAGATGGTGCCCCACTCGAGGCACGAAGCCAAAACCTTCTTTATCAAAAGACCAACGCTCTCACCCTTAAACCATGAGCACGTAGATCTGTTGATTTCTACCGGGAGTATTAAAAATGTGAGATGGGCGCTCACAGATCTGTTGCAGGTCTCACTCCGCCCGTCGTGCCTTGGGGCTCACTCTAGAGCCTCACCAGCAGCAGCAGCAGCACAGCAGCCAGTGATACAAACAGAATTAAGTCCCCTTCAAAGACAAGAGAGCCTCGAAATGCCCGAAAGCACAACGGTAGGAGTGAGGCTTGTTACCGATCGGTGAGCGCCTATATAACAGTGCAACATCCTATGTCCCCGATTAGTGCAATTTATATCTGATATCAGTCTGAAAGTACACACCTCTAGACTGCGAAATATTAACTTAGTTTTGCGACTTCTCATATTTATTGGGCTACCATGAGCGGTGGTATTTGTGAAATTCCTGACAGTGTTTTTCTTCTTTGGCCGTAGATACTTACCGAGTGGCCAAAATAGCATGCACTATACGCAGGACACAATCTTCCGACCTTATATAAACCCCCGGAAGCCTCATCATATAATTTTTAGAATCAAGCAGTAAGCATAGAATGTTATTTGCCTAATCAACCATCCTCTATTGACGGGACGTTTGTCTGGCATGTGGCCATTATGTTTGTGCTTGGCTCTCAAAATTCCTATTCCCGATCCCGTTTCTAGTGCAAGACCAACAAGTTGAATGGAAACCTAGTAACTAAACATTCCTTGCGCTTGTTGGCACTTCAGATTGCGTTTTTCTCTGCCACATCTCGCGGAAGTCTAAGTCGTACGGGATTTCATCTTGTACAAACTCCGTTCTGTCTAGCTTTAAGTTCGAGGCGACTTACTGGAGACATGAATAAAAACTTACCTCAAGCTAACCCGGAGTGACGCGGGTTATGGTCTGATAGCACCGTAAAGCACTCGTGCTTGTTACTGCCCAACGGAAACGTGTAGCAAGCTGAATCATAAATAAGAAATACCTGCAAACATTGAAGCATGCAAGAAAACATTTTGCAAGTATTTTAATGCTTCAGTAAATTGTAAAGTTACTGTTGCATAGAAAACCAACGTAGGACAATTCAACTGATTGAATTTTAACAATATGACATAGGTTTGGTTCTAAAAACCAATTCAGATGTCAATGAAACTGAGCGAACGCTGGGATTCAGAAGTGCCTTGATAAATAAGTAAATAATTGGGCATTTCCATAAGTATTTTCCCAATGCTTCCTTCAAATCCTCGCGTAACTGCTTTTTCGGAAATTTGAACGTTTGCGTAGAACTACAAGCAAACTCATTTTCAGCTGTCATTTGGACGCACTGAACTGCTCCATCCTGCAGCTTCATAATTAGTTCTCTTCAAAAATATTAAGGGGCACAATTCCAATGTTTGCGGGGTTTGTTACACATCAACCTACTGGGCCCTATTTAAAAATTCCGGCCGGCAATGTTCAAGGAGTTCACAAGCAAACAGCCCAAGCCACATCACTTGTACACAACCACTGGCTTCATTCCGCGTTCTGGTGGTGGAGCCGCCTGCTTGGCATGCGTTTCACAGTAGAGCTTATCATTGATGCAGAAGTAGCCCACATTTCGCAGACCGATTCCACATTTGCAGCACTTGAGACACTCAGGGTGCATCGTTACACGACCTTGCACCTTCACAAAAACACCACGGATGAGGTCGCCACAGGCACCGCACTGCATGCGAGCACCCAGAGGACCTGTTCCGCTCACCGTTCGAGCAGTTTGTGGATCTGCACCAGCCGCTGTCATGGTATTATTAAAGGAAGCTTTGATGTGTTTCTGAGAGTAGAGGCCCATCGGTGAATTGTATGCGGAATGGCCGAGACTCTGCACTCGACCTTCAGCAGTCTGCGTTACCAGAATTTCACCGGGGTTTGGAAGGCCATGACCGAAGGGCAGAGGGTTCACGTTATGATTTCTCCCAGGAGTAGATCGACTAGGCACGTAATCAGACTTGAGGCGGCTGCAAGTGGCTAGAGAGGGTGGGGCATCTTGAGACACTTTGGATTGGTAGGTATCTGGAAAGAAGATCTGCTCCGTTTGTGGGTAGGACTGTAGGTTGACAACTGCTGAGGCCGAAGTGACATGCAAAGGTGAAGTGTTACTTCTTTCAACAGTTAGTTCGAAATCATTGCATGATCGTATTATTTCCATTTTAGCCGCCTCGTGTGTCAGGGAGCGCGTGTCCAGATTGTTTATGCGGACGAGGATGTCACCAGGGTGAAGTCCATTCCTGTCTGCGAGACTACCTGGCGTGACTTTCTGTATGTTCAGTGCGTGTCCCAGATCTGCGCCGCCTTCCAACCGAAATCCCCAAGGGATTGAACTCTCCTCTCGAACCATCTTGATGACAAAGACCTCCTTAGCCATCCGAAGAGGAAAATGCCCAGAGAAGGAGCGTCGAAAGGAGCAGCTGACTAAAAAAAGCAATGGTCAAGGCGACAGCCTCGTATGCGTTACGATGGATATGCGCTGTAGCACTTGTGCAGTAGCGTACCCATAGGTGCACGCCGTAGCCATGCACGTGTACTTCAGCTGACCAATAAGGTCACGGCTACCGTTGTGCACATCAAGGCTGCCAGAACGCGGCAGACAAGCGATCAATGTGAAACCTTCGACAGGCGCTAATTGGTTGGCCAAAACCCATGGGTATAGTCATGATACATTTCACAAGTGAACGTATAAGTTTTTATGTTTAAAACATACATATTTGCTGCATTTTGTGGTTACAACTTTCTAAAGTTCCCATGAAAATTCTTAACGGTAAGAAACGTTAACCAGATAAAAAATAACCCAGAAAAAGGCATTATCGTTTATAATTAAAAAGTACCAACCACAAGGAACAAATTCACGAATGGATTTGTGTTCACTTGAAAGAAATCTGGGGTATGAAAACTGCAGGCCATTGAGGTTAAACAGGATATTTGTTGTTGGTGGTGATCACAAAAACCGCGGTGTAGATAGTTGTTGTCTTCCAATTGTGACTTTAGGTCACTAAGAAAGGTATTTCCCTCGAGTAAACATTTAACATTTAACAAGCAGGCATGCAAAACAGTAAATAGAGCCCTACAATCGTATCGACATTTATACAGGTTAACTTCAAATGTAGGGTCATATAATAAAACAATATTAGCATCGATGAGAAAAATGTAACTTAGTCGCACTCAGACTCGCTCGTGAATAAGCATCGGATCAAGCGAATAGAAAACCACGTTAAAAAAACTGAAACTTCCGCAAAAGTATAATGCATCTTTTTCAAAGCTTAAAGATGGTAAAATAATAAACTAAGGAGTTATCATCGCGGCTTAAATAACAAACACCAGTTAATCATAACTTCCACAAATGTTGCCAAAACAAATAAATATAGTCCTCGGGTTTCTGCCACAGGAGCTGAACATTTGATAGTGATGCACTGCTAAAATTTAATAAATGAAGTCTTTGACTGAATATATGTCTATGTTAAACTTACGGTGTACTACTGCAGCTCATTTCCATGATATCAGACATTCAGAATAGTTGAAAAGCATGATGAGAGACGAGCAGGGCAACTCTAAAGCCTGCCTTTGACCTGTATGGCAGATGAAAGGCAATTTTGATATTGATTCCTAGGTTAAGCTCTCTAACGAAAGTATTCCACAGTTCACATTAAGGACGAATTGCAAAACCTCGTTGCTGTATGAAAAATGTCCTCAAAACGACTGTCTCAGACTGTTGCCTCTAACTGCACCAGCCAAATCCTCCTTGATCACCAATCGCTTGAAAAAAATTGGCAATTTACCGATGCTTTTCTTTATGCCCAAGGCGCTTCTGTCGTTCAACCCTGTGAACGTAGGCCTGCCACTAATGAACTCACGTCAGGACCCGTCTAATTTAGCAGGCTTGAGCACACTGCGTTAAGAGGCAATCAAAAGATGGCAATAACAGCACCACTCTAATGACCTACACTTGAGTGCTCACCAAACCGGAAGGTTTGTATTAGGTTCATCGAACCCTAGAGATAACAACGCCAAAAGCCACTGTGTCTACGCCCTCTGACAGGTAACAACACAGGAATAGGTTAAATTTTCAGCAGCTGTGCTTTTTTTAGGGACTAGATGGCTCAGAAAAGTAAAGATACTTTTTGCATTTAAGTTAGTCAGCAGCTCTACTTTCCGTTTCAAAAAAGCAGACGGCAGCTGTTCAGAATCCAGCAAACCAAATAACTTTTATTCAATTTTTGTTTTATTTTGGACTGTCAGAGACTCTGTCATCTAGAGGTTTGACTATCTTCCAAAACTAAAAACATTATATTTTCAAAATCGATGAATACTGTATGAAAAAAGTTTCAACCAGACCACTTTACGTTAATTCGGACAGTCAATTGCACTAAAATATTATATTGCTCCACAATGTGTGCATCTTAAATTTCACCCAAATTCGTAAGCAAACGTTAAACACAAACACTCTAAGGGGAAAAGTATACTGAAGCTTTACATACCTGCAAGTTATTCCATTACTTCAAGAAGGAATGGTTATTGACTCAAACTTCAAGGCATAATTTGATTTGTTTATTATGTGCGTGGTACATCCAAATCATTTAAATAATTTCCACGAGTACGCACATTATATAGTATGGTTTTTTATTTTAAAATAAACAATATCAAGGAACGTTTTTAGTTGAGTGACCTATCGTGCTGTCAGTGTCTGTCATTGCAAGAGTAAACTAAGCAGAAATTCTACTCAACGCATGATAGAACATTAAGTGAATTGCTTTTAATTGTGCTGTACGAATGCTCAAAGATAAACATAATCCTAGTGTAATAAAACCAGCTGCTCAAAAATGTAACATGGGAACTTCCATAATTCTGTGCAGCGCATAAGCTTATTTTTTGCTGCATTACCTCAGGTGATCCAGGATGTTCGATAAATGCAGCCTACTGTGCAAAATTAATGATGTTAAGCTTTCTGTTGACGAGTGCCTACTCCCAACGTTTAAAGCCATGCAGTCTGCATTTATCATGTATTATTGTGCTTAAACGAGCTTGACTCGTTCGTTTTTTTTACTAATGGAAACAAACAGGGTAAAGTCTACAGATGTTCGGCTAAAAGATCTGGAGCACCAAGGCAGATTACTTGTATTTTTCTGATTCTTACTGCATAATTAACCTCTAAATTGAACAATGTCACAATTTCCATCATAAGTTGATCATTAACTCTACCAAAGCTAACTTTAGTTTTTCAGTCAAAATGCGCTTTCATGTTAATAAAGCATTAAACTATATGTCAAATGCAACGTATTAAATATTTTTGATTGGTTACAATGACCTTTAATATATCTTACTCTCCAGACTAAATTAGAAATGCTGTTTACCAAATTACAAAAATTAATTGACGCAAAATGGAGTATGTGTATTTTTCAGCTGAATACTATAGTGAACAAAAAAATTAGTTGTAGAATTTAAGCAACTCATCCGACTTTAAAAACGTTGTCTTTGCAAACACTAATCTAATCTCTTACCCCTATGCAACAGCTCAGATGATATTTCATAATGTTTGTTGGCAGAACGTTAGTAAACGTCAAACAGGAGGAGATGTGCAAGATCCATAGGCTTCATAAATCGTTCTTCGGTTGTGGGCAATTACTAGGTAACAAACCATCAGTTCACCGAAATTATCAAAATATAGCTTGCTTCCCCCTCTAACCTGGTCAAAAGGGACATTTTAATAAAAGCATTCGATCCAGAGAGACCAACTTTATAAGACAATGTTTTCTTAGATGTACTCTGCAACACATCGCAAGCTCTCCCCTGCATGTAAATAACTAAATGCAAATACATTAATACATTAATGACGTTAATAGCAGAAGTTTGGGGGATTTAAATATGAGGATGCATAGCACGCGATTCCTTTGAGCGAGATATGTGAATGTTAAAGGTTGTAACATGCCCAAACCTAAATAACAGATAACTGCATAAAAATGTGAGGAGGGTATAAAGGGTCCAACAGTAAAAGCATTATCATTTTTGTTGTCATACAAGCAAACGTTTGCATGTATTCATTCACAATGCAACACGTTTATTTAATTAAATGTAATTTAAACATGTCATACTTATGCTATGGCAGAAAAAAACCTAGCCATCATTATGAACAATTATTAGAAAGCATAGCACCAACTATTCCGTCTTCACTACAACATAAAATTTTACAAATAATTTATAAAATAAAAAACTGTATTTAGTTTTGTAATTAGGAATGATTGTGGCTCTGCATAAAAAATTAAAGTTATTTTGTTTGGTTTATTCTAGATTCCCTTTTAGTGTTCTGGTTTCATCCAGTTAGTGTCTTTTCAAAGCTTCTGCTTGGACTTTTGAGAATTATTCTTCGGAAAATTCTCTTTATGTGTTTTGGAAATATTGCAGATGGAAGGACGATGGTAAGTTTTCCGTTGATGACTGCACACTGCACACCTGCATGCAACCTGCAGGTATTAGATATTGTTCGGAAAACAGGCTGGACCCTTTCGTACTTTTTAAACGTGGTGGCAAAAAGGGCAAAACCCACAAATTGTCTGCCAAACGCCTGGAGTAACAAGGCAGGTAACTTGCTTTTTTCTATTCCTACTGCACAATTGAGATATACATATATTGAAATATTTCAAAATTTCCATCAGAAAAAACAATTAAGTGTTATTTGAAAAAATAAATAAAAAACTTGCGCAGTAACAGTCCTATTAGCACCTATCATCAGGTTTAAACCATTCCTGCCTCTGGCAAAACTTTTGCCATTTTAACGCTGCATATGTAACATTATTTAGGTAAACCATAAAATCCCCAACCCCCTCCATCGATTGCCCACGGACGTGGCTAGATGGAATGAAATAAACGCTAAATTATTTAATGTATAACGTACGAACTTACATGTACGAGCACGTAACTTGGGCGTTACGATGGGTCGGATGAGACTGCGGGGTAGACGAGGGTCAAACGCACAACTGGACTATCCGATATGTGCGATATAAATACCATGACCATTCTGCTTGCGAAGCTCCAGCCTTCTCCTCCTTTAGTTCTTTTATGCACAACCTATTATTTTTTGCTTGAAACAGGATTTTAAACGCCAGTTTTTAGTGCAACAGCATGCTTAATGTCAAACAGTTTCTTTTTCCCTTCCGATTGTTTTTGAACTTATCGCGGGTATTTGTATCCGTTGCTGTACTAAAACTCAAAAGCAGGCAATTGGAGTGCAGAAAGCCTACATGAATTGCCAGAATGGTCAGCTGAGACACAAAAAGTAGTATATTGTCAATGGTGTCTGTTCATTCAAGCAGGATGCAGGAAGATTGCATTACCTTGAATTGAAAGAAGGAAAAACGTTGATAGGTTCACTCTCGGTTCCATTCCCGATACTATAAAATTGACGTTCATCATTAACTTATTTTCACTTTGCCCTTTACATTTTTGGCAGATATCCTTCAAATTTCCAGCTACGTTCCGGATGTTAAAACCCCGAGCCTGTGACTTTTAATTCGACCTCCTATTGAGGTTCGGTAGTCGGAAAAGCCGTAATTATAGCAAATTTGTCATTCGTAGATGAAATTTCTTAAAGACAAATTAACCGGTAAATCGATTGAACATTTATGACAATCTCTGAGCTCGATTGAAGAGCATATGAGTGGCAGGTCCGGATCTTGCCGACCGCAAAGCTTATTCAGTACACACTGGCTTGCACTGGTACCAGATTCAGTAGGAAACTTCGCAGCCCATAGTATTGCAGACAGTCTGTAGCCATGACATAATTTGTGGGATAGAAATATTCTTGCATCAGCTACGCCTTCTAGCAGCTGTTTAGTGTGTCCGTTCCCTTCTTCTTTCAATTTTGATACCTTAGTCCGCTCTCAGTAACTGGCCTTTTTAAGGCCCTCACACGCTTTCACTCCCCCGAGGAAAGCGCAAATAGTCTTTGGGGTTTATGAAACATGCAAAGAAAGTCGTGAACATTTACCTGTTTTCTAGTATGGCTTTAACTTGCTGGTTAGCGATAGCCATATGCGCGCTAGATGCTGTGATGATTCTCAATCCAGCCCTTGCGTGCACACACTTTAGTCCCTGGAGTTCACGCCCGTTCGTTTGCGTTTTGGCCCTCACCGAATCCATCTGGTCAGTAGTGTGGTACAAATTGGATGTTTTGACTGCAGTCACAATCGCAGGATTGACTTTCATCGACGTACTTTTGAAGTTGGATCGACCGTGTGAAGGTTATGAGAACACCGTACAGGGAGCCCAAACGAGACCGGGTAACTAAGGAAGTAGATGAGTCACGACACGGATTTAGTAAAAGATTTGGCAATCGAACGTTGTTAGGGATTTGGTTCCTGTTCCTGACAGTAGGTGGAGCGTGGTTTTGCCTGCCTTTGGCGGTAACGGCTTCTGTAATTATTCAGTTTGATCCAATATGCAAACATTAAATCTCATTTATTTCACAGGAAAATTCCTGTTTCACAAAATCAGTCCAGGTTGCGTCTCTCAAAGTTTTATCTCAGTAAACGAACGAACACTGTTAAAAAGGAGGCAATGATTGCTTTTCAAATTTATATTTACTAATTCTCGTTGACAAAAGCTCACAGATCGCCAACGGAACTCGCTCTTTCTGCCCAGCCTTGGGTCCCATTCTCGAGCCCCGCCAGCAGCCGCATAGCGGCTAAAAGTAGTAAAGACAGATAAACAATGTTGACAAAGACAAGGGAGCCTAGAATGACAATTTCTGGCACATTAGCCGTTATCAACAGACATACCATACTGCAGGTGTTGCACCACCCGATGTCCGAACGCGTGATCTAGTCCAGCGCTCTAACTATTGAGCCGAGAGAGACCTTAAGCAGAGCGGAATGAGACGGTTCCATTAGCGATCACTGAGCTTTCGTCAAAAAATGTTCATATGTCCGAGCTAAATCGGCAAGGCAACGGGCCCATGGCTCAGTGGTAAGAACGTTGAATTTCTGTTCCACAGATCGCGGGTTCGCGCATCGTGTACCTGGCGCTGGGTATGGCTGACTGATGACGGTTAATGAGCCAGAAATGGCCATCCCAGTCTCCTTCGTCTTTGTCACCTTTGCTTAGTTACAATAATGTTAAATTTAAAAAAGAGGCGAAACATGGGAAAATAATTTTGAATTATAACGCACTTAAAAGATCAGTAATTCGAGAACTGTTCTATTACATTTAAAATAGCTTGAGCCTACCAGATATGGAACTAATCCAGTTGTCTATAGTGGTTTGCACAATGTGTTTATTCAGTAAAAACTATATTCTGTCTTGCCACATACGACTCTTCCTTGCCTTGTGCCACTTTCTTTTGAAAATTAAAAAAATAAGATTTTTGATTGAATTTAGATCTTGACTATTAGCAGAATTAAAAAGAGATTGGAGGCCACGTAGGTAGAGCGTAGCTGTTCCGTAAAATATAGATCATAGTTGCCAACGTTCTCAGACTGATACCTACTTAGAGCGCGAAACTGGTCCAATTCCTGCTAAAGTATTTATCTTTTCTGCGTCTATGGATGCCTTTTAACTGACAGAATCCTTTACGCTGTTTAAGTAAAAGTTGTTTATGTTACCCGCATTCGAACACCAGATTAACCGCTCTTTGAATTTCGCAAAGCTAAAAGTATCATTTTTTATTAATTAATTTAAAGACAATCTGCTTTCCAATCAAGAAAGTAAACACCAGTATTCTGACCACGTTTTCTATAAAGGATATTTGAACTTGTAAGTGCGTCGGAAGTCATTTGGACTACTTAAGAGTTTTAAGTAATCAAATATTCCCACCATAGGTTTTACAGACGGCTAAACATGCTCATTCAAAACCCGAAATCCTGAAGTGACTGAAATAACCTAGAATTATTTTACCCTTTATAACATTAAAAAATGGTATGCAGAATTTCCGTTAAAATTTCCTGAAATTGGTCACTACTTGCATTATTTACTTAATGTGTTGCCACTTATTCATCTCCAGTAAGACTAAAGATTACAAGAAATACTTAGTTAGATGATTTTCTAGCCAAGGGAAGGTTTCAAGTTAAAGCCTTTGCAAAAAATATATCTTCCTTGCAATTAAGGATGCAAATTCTGAGTAATTTTAAACAAATCCCGATCGGTTGGTAAGTTAAATGATCAGGACCTGTCTTCGTAAATTATTGAAAAAACTTGTCTACTGCAAATTCTTCCATGAATCTGTTTGATCATGCATACTCTTTGGCTCGTATTTAAATTTATTTGCCTAACTACACCTAAACATCCACGTAAAACTTGCGCATTAGCAGACACAGAATTGCATTCTGGGCTTTAATGTTTTGTCATTGTCAAACAGCGAGTAAGCCTTTCAAAAAAACCCATAGGTAGGCATGTTAACCATCAAAGATGTTTAACTTTCGAGTGCAAACGTTGTTAAAATGTTGACCTTTGAAAAAACTGTGGTGAAGGAACACAATCGAAAACTATACATCTTTGCTTTAATAGAGGTCTTCACCAACAGTATACGGCAGAAGATTACCTCCTCAAACGGCGTACGAACTTGCTGTGTTGAAATTGCCGTTGTTAGTCAAGCTCAGACACATCCTCACACGTTAGGGTCTGTCTGTAGGGCGGTTTGGTCACAATGGGGCCTAGATCTTTTATTTAAATAACTTCTTGGGTATTTGGGTATCTGCATATCTTAGTATGGTAAAAAGACTAAACACGCCGAAATAACAAATAATCCTCCCAGTCACCATAATTTCTCATTCAGGAGAAATCTAAAAACGACACAAATTGGAATGCTGTCAAGTTTTTAAAAAATAATAATAATGTTTTCTATAAACCGGAAGGCGAAAATTACATGCATCACCATTGACAAAGCATAATTCAATTCCTGCATGACAACACATATCATTTTAATTACAAAGCATATGAAGGTTGATGTAAAGGACACGTTTTTAGATCTTTTAATCAACTTAGTGTAGCTGCAAGTATAGTTTCCTACTTAGACAAAAGGCCTGGATTCTTAAAAAGAGGTTTTTGGTTGTGCGGTGACCTTATCGGTAAACATTTTTCCATGATATTGTTTACAGAGCTAAAGCTTGTTATTCAAAGTAATTGGCGAATTTTGTCAGCTGTCAGGCATATATCTAGGTTTAATCGCAAGCAGAAGCAATTACCTGCTGTTTTGTGAGAACGGTCTCGATGTCAAGGAAATTTTGCATGATTTTTGATGAAGATAAATGACGCTGAGGAAGAAGTTAACTTAAAATATATCTTAACACCATGATCATTTATGAATTCTTATAGAATCCTTAGGAAAAACGTTCAATGCAGGTTGCTTTAATCAAATGCATCAAATAATGATATGTTTTATACTTTTCCATTAGGCTATTCATTTTGACATTTTTTCCGTAGACGGCGTCTTGCATCTCATTTATTATCGTATCCCACATGCAAATAAATTTGAGGGGTAAAATTATTTTCCATAACAACGAGTTTTAAAGGTTTTTTAAAAAATCTTTCTGTACCAGTGTATGGTTTCTTTATTTCACACAATTATGTCCATGATGTACGTCCTTTGTTTACTTAAATTCCATGCGTGCAGTTAAATTTTTCTTGTTAATATATAAAGCTTATGAATGGTTGCATTTTTCGCATTTGAGGAAAATGCTCGTTGTCTTGTTTACATATACCTCAAAGAGCCTTCCATGCTTGATACTATAAATTGTTCGACAACTCTAACTGCGCTATATAATGGCTGATTAATATCATAGTGATCCTTAAAGGATTCATGTGTTTAAAGCACTATTTATGAATCATGTATGCTCTTAAACTTTACCATAGAACACTCATCTACTTAAATGTCTAAGAGGCGTCGGATGAGGTCAACGATGCTGATTTTCGCTAAGAACTTCTACAAAATTTGTCTTGATCAAGGACTTAATAGCGCAGCAAAATATATATTAGTCTTTTATTACTACAAGTACGTTTGGGAAAGATTTATAGTTTACAGCGAAAAGAATGTCAACATGCATTCCTTGTATGCACATGACGCTAGCTCATTTAGGACCATTAGATATTCGAGTTTCAGTTAAATTAATAATTTATCGCTTGCTTTAATCACCTAACTTAATGTATACTTTGAAGAAGACAGTATAGGAGCCGTCAGATCTGCTTTAAAAAAAAGAAGCAAATTAGGTTCGGGATAAATATGCCTCTCCAGTTTAATGTGAACGATACACACTCGTTCTTGAACCAGGTAAGATAAAGGATTTAAACGCATAAGAATCAGTTAAAAGTTAAAGTCGATAACACCCCGAGCCTTTCTTTGAGTCAGATGGACGAAATCCATAATCTTGCAACAGACTTGAGATCTATGCAGAGAGACAGAGCAGGTTTCAGTGTTTGAAGTCATAATTTCATGCATTATATATAGCATTTTTTGCTAATTAGGGCAGTTGAATAGACGGTCAATAACAAAATAATTACTGTAGCTAAATGTGATAGTTATCTGTAAACGCGCGTTACTGCTTGATATAAAACCGTACGGTGAATATTTTTTTTAGTTTTTCAAACGATATTTATGAAACCGAACACATAAAACCTTACACAGCTGACAACGAGGATGAAGTTTCTTCATTACTAATATTTTCGCAGATTGTCCTGGTTTGCGAATTTTAGAAGGCCCTTTCGCACTTCAAAACTACGTTAGATATTTAATACCATCCAGATGGGCCAGAACGTTTTTCTGCGTAGATTACCCAATAGTAATGGGAACCAGATTTTAGGGTATTTGAAAAAATAAATTCAAATGGCCTATTCGACAGGAGACAAAATAAACCTACACACTTTTAAGTGTGTGCAACTTATACCTGGGTGCAATTTTTGCCTTAAATCTAGGAGGCAAACCACGCGCTAGTAAGAAAAATGAATTTTCGGTCGTAAGGAAAGTCGGAAAAAAGATGGCTTCAGGACTTGGTGGAGCAGAAAACGTGAGCAACTCAAGAAAAGAGGCCAAGCCACCTTCAAAATATACGTTCACCTTTGACCAGCGAATCAGTGAGTAGGGCAGAATGGACTAATCAGTTGGTCCGTTCAGCTGTCACTACTTTAGATGCCGTTAAAACCATTGGACAACTTTGGTCCTCGTACACTGTTCGAAGCAGACAACGTCAGTTTGACTGTAACGAACCTCACAAATGCATTTGCCTGCATGCTTTTTTGCAGTATAAATAACCGGTTAGAAGATTAGAAAATTAATAAATTAATCGCACTCTGCCCCTATGTGCATGATAGTAGCAGTTTGTTCTCTGAATAAAGTGTAGAAAAATCCCAGGCGTTGTTGTCGCTAAGTACTGTGTCGACTTATATTTTTGGGGTCACCGCGGTGCCGGAGGACGCTGAACTCGATGCGTCAGTTAGCAGTGAACATGCAAGAAACGTATGTGTTCATAAGTTGCCTGAGCACGCCTCACGATTCAATATTACCCACGCTCATTTTTGAGGCGTTATGGATATATTTAGGCCGGTTGAGCCTAAACTGCTGGAAGACCCTAGAACGTTGCTGGGGGCCTCCTAAAATTTGGAGGTAACCCCTATGGGTAGTGGGGAATGTGCACACGTTGGTTTAGAAAAGTAACGTTTTCGAGTGCTAGATAAATAGAGCGTTCATATACCGGAAGTGTTGGTTTGCCTGGCAATCGATGGTCTCCCAGTTTATTGAAAATCGAAGTCCAAAATTTGGCCTATTTTAGGCAGAGCTGTTAACATTTCCGTAGTAATGTTTTCCCGGCAGGCATATACTGTGGAAGGGGAAAGCCTCCTGATATACACACGTTCTGAATGTCAGTCGTTCAGGAGAAAAGATTTCTACAGAAAGATGGAATCCAATGCAAACATTCCATCCTAGCTATTTCCGTTCGCGTAGAAACCGTGATATGCGATACTACCTCTAGGGCTTTTTTAAGCAAGCTAAGAACATAAATGCTTATCACGAGTGCGAACATTTACAGTGGTGGGAGTTTATATGGGTAACGTCGTTTATTTTGAAAATGGGCTAAGGGAACGAAAATATGAGGTTTACTTGCAGTCTTTTGACAACGAGTACATAGGTGGCATCGTCCCACTTCTCAGTTGTAATTTGGCATCAATATCGAACGTTTGTGGGTCAGAGTTCGTCGTTTTACACCCACTGTACTTAGGGCAACAGAAGGGTAAGCTATAAATGATCGCGTGCATTCTATGAGCATGTACCTTCTGGCTGAGTTTTCCAGTGAGGTTGGCATTTACGGAACTTAGAGTCATGGAAAGCGATTGATTTTAGACAATTTAAATGTATGTCGGTATTGTTACTCTCTCTCTGGACTCCTGCCCGATAATTTTTAAAAGTTTTTTTTACTTTTATTTACTGCTCTGGGATAATAACCCCGTCCGAATACGTGCAAATTTACCGTAGGTTATTGTAGACAGTTGCTAAAACTTTTACCCGTGGATTTTCAACTATATGTGGCGAGAAGCACATGGTCTACAATGTGCACATCCTGATCTTCATTGCTTATGACATTCGGCGTCAGGGAAACTTGATTTTTTTCAAATGTCCCATTGAAAAGTCAGTAAGGCCGAGTCAAGGAACTGCTTAAAAGTCATTCGCGACCTCTACGCCAGATCTCTGGACGTCTTAACGACGTCGATGTTGCTACATACGGCCCGTGTAGGCTACAATTAACGCAGGGCCACCACAAGTTTGTTATTTGTATACTACTTACTACGAGGTTATAATCATAGATAAATTTCGCATTAAAATTACTCCTGCCAATAGGTGCATTGAGATTGGCAAAATGATACTATGCGTTTAAAACATACTCTCAGATGAAGGTCAATGTCTACGAATAGAATTCTTTCAGTTCACGAAGAGGACCGCTTATTCAACTGCGTACAGTCAGGGCCTTTTCCGGAGATGAACTTTTCAATTTAAAAATGATATATGAAACGCTTTAAGAAAATCAAAATGGGAAGCTCTGAAATGACATGCGCGCTGGCATCGTTAGGTAGAGTTGAATCTGTTCAGGTTACAGAGCAAACTCGCCAAGTGTGTCTGCTTCCAACTAACACCTGATATGCAGGGTGGAAGTGAGGGGAAAAAAGTGATAATGGGTTATTTGCATCCTTGATCCGCACCAAGTTTGTGCCATGAAGATCAGGTGATTCAGCCGCAAGCACAGTTGTGGCTTACTTTTCCTTAAGCAGCGACTTCAACAAGGAGCAGAAGACCCCAGTTGCCGTTTGAAGTGCACACTATCTGCTATCTTATAAAATATTATCCGAAGTTCCGAAACGTGACTTTATTTCGAAACAATTACTCAGGTATGGTTTTCAAATTACGATAATGCATTTGCGTCAGTAGGCCCGTTATAGTCGACAATTTTTCTGCTGCGAAGAAGGGCACACGATCCCTGGAACAATAGTTTTATTAACCCGTCGCTTCGGATTCTCACAGGAACTCATCACCAGAGAGAGTCACAGAAAAGGGGTAATATGGGCACAAGGGATGAATTACATATGTGGTGTGGTAACCAAGCTACCAAATGCCTGCTATAGATTGCAGTACTCGTATACATCTGGCAATCGTAATTGGTGTGATGCGTGCTCGTCAGTCCGTGCCTGAGTCGTTAATGGTCGTGATTTCCTCACCATTGGCCATCTTTAGAGGGCTAAATGCCACCTGGCCTACAGGTCATCAGCATTCTCCCCGCGTGGCTAGTAGTTTTTGCGGAGGCAAAATCACAGCAGGGAAATGAATGCGGAAGATCATTTTGCTTTTTAATTGAATTTGGGCCAGAAAACCATCAGTCAAACAGCTCACGGTTCACGCGGTGTTACCTCAGGCTAGGCGTTCGGTATCATCAAACTTTAAGGTGTTGTCGTGTCCCTTTAAAGGAGCCGCGCTCTAGGATTTAGCGTCATTCATCCTCACGGATGCTGCATGCTCGGCCATTCATGATTGGACTAGTCTCCCAGTTTCTCCAAGGTATTTGATTTTCGGCAACCGTACCAGATCTGGTAAATGACTTCTAATGTGTCCTGCCGTTGCATTGGGCCTCTTTCTCACATTACGGAGCGCCTGACGGTTGCCTCTGGTCTGTTTGCATCTTCAACTTCCATTGGTTTGAGGAGGCATCTGACGGTTTCAGAGATTTTTTGCACGTACTTCAGAACTCGCAAAAATTTGGGACGATTTGAATTTCGTCCCTCCTCTCGTTAATGCTTCCGACAGTTGAGAACGTTACGTGGGTTATCATTCAATCTAAGGACCTGTCGAATATATTGTGGTTCAGCAACCTTGTCTTCTGGATCACAGCAATGAGCCTTGGTACACCTGTATAGAGCACTTACAAAACTGTGTTTGTGTCTGATTGGCTAACGAAGGCTAATTAAGATCGTGTTCCAGTGATCCTGTTCCCAGCTTAGTGACTATTTCCTTGAATTCGCTTCTTCACTTGTACAAGCACATTTTTACGGCTGCTCGCAAAAATAACGCCTTTGCATAGTATGTATTTTTCACTTTACCTGTCGATGCTGTTAAAAATTCGAATATATTTCATAGAAAACATGCACAAATATACTTGATGATACTCATTTGGTGGCAAATTACGACTTAAAATGTCATTCTTGAGAAAGAGTAACTATTGGTTTTATAAAATTGTCTAATTATGAAATGTTCATCCATAAAGCATTGTGTTTGTCCATTTATTTATGCTGCTTATAAAGTATGCAAAACCCCTTTCATACATTGCAAAATGTTATGACGCCTTTCTCATAACTTAGTCAAATGCGTGAATTTCCATAGAATGGGTGTATACAACAGGTAGTTTTGAAACCCTTAACAAAAATGTAATAATTGGTCAGATTAAGAACCGTTCAAGAATGAAAAGAAGTTTTAATTAAAATTTATCCCTAAGAAAAATGCATTTTATGATATAGTACTTTTCAACGAAATGGACGCCAGAAAAACATCTGTTAAGTTCAGTTTACTACGAAGTTAGGTTTGAATTTATAACCACTGAGACATTTTCAATTTGAAAGAGCATTGCAAACCATTGTGCGAATTCATGCAATTACAATATTGGTTTTTACAGAATGTGGTTTATATCGGGGGCCCAAAAGAAGTTTGATCAAAAGTCCGGCTTCCCGAGGATTAAGTTGCATGGTAAGCAATAATGTGATCATACATATGTAATCTTTTAGGAGTCAAAACAAAATTTAAAAAATTGGTTAACATTTCATGGGATAGCAAATATGCTGTTGTAATTTAAATAAAGTCCTTAGGTTAATCATATGACCAGGTTTCCCCATGTTCATCGCAAGCGCCCTTATGCTTACTTTATTTTCTGCCCTCCGCAGTTATTTTGGCGTCTGTTTGACCGACTGATTTGCGAACTGCCCTAACGTGCGTCCAATGTATTCGCACCCGCATTTATATGTAAATGCATAAACAGAGATTTTACGGTGTGTATAGGCAGATAAGAGTGCATTTTATGTTTACCATAAAGCATCGACACTCTGCGTCGTTTTTAATTGACAATGTTATCTAAATAATGTGCAATGGCCGCGCGCAGTTGAATAGGTCATGAAAATTAACAACATTACATGTTACATAGTTCATCAAGTTTGGCTTGTTCTTAAAGTTTTTATGGAAAGCTTGTGCAAACGCATGCTTACCTGCAATCGCTTTGTTGTTACATTACGTGTTTAAACTTTTTTCAAAAAGCTGAACCTTTCGGTGTTTAACCAAATTTCAAATTCCGGATTAAATTTAAACTTGGTTTGCATTTAACGTATCCAAATACTATGATTAACTGTTTGAAACTTACTGAAAATCATTCCTGTACATTTATCCTTCAAAGAACATCACAGAGTTCTCATATAAGTATGGACTGGATATTAGTCATATTGTTTACTTCATAAGAAGCGTCACTAAACGTGTGGATAAGATTTGATTTATAAAGGAAATATTAAATCCAAAATGCTCTAAAAATGATTACTTTTACAACCAATGGATACCATGTCTATGAGCATTACATACGAAGATGGAATGTATTGGAACTTGACTATAATTAAGCTATTTTTTATAGGTCTTCTGTATAATATAAATGAATTCGTGGAGAGTGTGGAAATAAATTTTTGCGTTCTCATTTTTAAGCAGTCCTTTGTTAGTAAACCTTATTCGTGCATAAATTCGTGAAAACGTGAATTCGAAAGCCAGCGCCGTGGCTTTAATAGAATATATTTAAGGTAATACTTACTTCTGAAAAATTTTAAGAGCGACCCCCGTTGTACCACTTCTAAGAGAAAGCAATTTACAGATTTTTGTTTTAAGTTTCAAAGACTGCGACGCCTATTGCAGAGCCTAATTAGCTCGTATTGCACAGTGGTAGCGTAACATTAGATAGAAGCATGCCACTTTACGGCTTCCTGTTTTGGAGTTGTGTTTTTTCTCCACATCATCAAATTGGCAGTAGTATCTATCAACTCTGCTTCACTTCTTTCGTTGTATGGCCATTAACCAGAGTGAAAATGATTTTTTACATTTCTACACCATCGGACCCTAATAGAGAATAACATTGCATGTTATAAGCTATTCAGTGCTTTCTGAGGACTAGCATGGGCTTCAACGAGCAATCATCCTTTATGGCCTGTCGGCACGCACGCTGATTCTTTTGATACGCTTAAACTGTGGCACAGGGCACGCTAAAGCTTTGGCGGGTGATTGGTTTAGAGTGCCATGTTCTTATCAGTAGCCCGGTGTTGCCAATATCTCCAGGGCAGCCAGTCTTTATAAGCTGAACAGTGGGCTAACTTGTATTTTTGGGGTTGACTTTTGATACAGCCAGCAGAACATTGAGACTCTGTCGTAGTGGATGTTCACATAACTTCGTTGTGCGACACGCAAGTGATTTCCATACTGGTAATGATCTGCACAATGCAACCAAAACATATCGGTAAATGATTGCATGTTATACGGTTAGCAAAATCTGATCGATTTCTGTTCCCATTTTCATAAATTGGACATGGAGAAAGATATTTTCTCGGCGACTGTAAACCCTTTACAATACGAGTTTTGTTGATGCATAATTGCGCGCGGTACCAGAAGTTCTGCAACTACAACGTGCATAAACGTGAATATTCCTCTATTATGGTGTTGGAAGTAGACCTACCTGACATATAAGCAGTTTTACTAGGTTCTGACGCAAGGATTAGCTATGTGCCCCACAACCAGGACACGGCATCAGAAGGTCCCGATTAATTAACAAAGGCAGTCTTGTATAATACCCAGAAAGGCCAAAATTCCCGTGTTCTATGCTAAGTCCTAAGTTCTAACGTAAGTCAAAACCATACTCCTAGTCATAACACTAAACCTACCCTAACCTTAGCCAGAAACAGAAACCGAACCATAAACTTAACGCAAACACAAACCATACACTAACCCCTTAGTTCCCTGGCATTTTTTGCAAACTTACCTCGCCCTTCCCCACATATAAATCATCCTTATCGGCCTGGAATTTTGGGTTCTTTGGTAGTCATGAGACTATTGACCACGTTGCACTGCATCTAACTGTCTTTAAGCACTTTGTACGTTCATATTGCCTTGAAAGCCGCTAACGGCCTTCTCAAATTATTTGGATTTTAGTTTGCACTTAAACCACAGGCAACTATGCCAATGCAAGGTCTGTTAAAGCAAGAATCGTAAGTAGTAGATGTGGTGGATCAGATATGACCGCAGGTACAATAACCACGACAAAATATGGAATATTACTTGCGGCATGAAGGGCCGGATACACATGAATAGCGAGCAATGATGACCTCGGTTCCAAATGCGTGGTTCACTCGAATGCACCCGGCCGCAAGTTCGATAAAGGCCCGAAGCCCTGCAGGAAGTGATGTTTGGGTTGGACTTCAGCTCCTCTACTCTTTGTACTCCGATCCCACCGTCTACTAATAAGAGCGATGCTTACTCTCTTCCTATTCAATGGTGAGGCTTAGCCTCAGCAGTGTTATTACGTTGGCAGGCGCGAGAATATGGACACCGAATCCGGTAGCGGTATTAGTGCGTCAAATGGCTGAGTAACCACTTTTACTGTCACGCTGATCGAAGCGGAAGTCAGGACAAACAGCAAACGAATACGCATCACAAAACATGATCACTCCGACAAATGCATTCCATGCGTGTGCTCGTAGGTCTGGCGGTGCGGGGGGGCATAGCAACTGCATATTACAACAATATTGCGACTCTCGTATTTTCACCCCTTGGAGCTGATGCTGTATCTGTTAATGGGTTGCCCAGTACAACAAAAAGTGACCGAGGTTCTTTCTTTTCAACACAGCAAATCCTTTTTACACAACTCCCACGTGTCGCAGGCTGTTGCTGCACGGCTTCGTTGACGCCAACAGCGAGATTTTATGAATTGTCCACCGAACATCTGAAATGCGTTTTCAATTCAAACAAATCATTCAACAAGGGTTGTCGTATTGATAATCATGCAGCCTTATCCAAAGATATTTCCGACACGTCAGGATGTGGCTTTTGAAAGAGTTTCGTTCTGACCGCCCGCAAAACTTAAACTCTGTACAAAATGGCTACTTAAGTAGTATGTAATTTTTCCATTGATTTTGGATGCTTTTATTAATTTAAATATATTTTACAGAAAACTGGCCAAAACTAATAATACTTGTACTCGTTTAATAGCGAACTACGTCTTCGTCAAAGGTTTTTTACTTGAATGAATGTTACTTTTAGGTGTTTAAAGGTTTCTAAATTGCTGAATAATTTTGAACCCTACCGGCCATTAAATGTGAATTCACGCTTTATAAACTGAATGTTTTATATTTTCCGTGTATATAAAAGACACATTTAACTAGAGCATAAATAAGAGGTCACGCATATCTAATAAAATATATTGTAATGAATTTGAATTTTGCTATGCACATTGAAGGCAAATTGACGGATAAGATAACTTATAGATTAACATTCCAAACTATTTAAAAATCTTATAATTACAAACTTCTTTTAACCCAAAAGGATACCATTTTAGGAAAACAATTTTGACCAGACGTAGGTTGCCATCAAAAGATTACGTATTTGTCCTTTTTATGCGTGTTTTTTTGTAAAATATAATAAAATAAGTAAGATCTTCGAAAACAAATGAGAACATTTCATACTACATATGCAGCCATTTCACAGAATTTACGTTTTACGGACGGTTGAAAAGAAGGTCTATCAATAGCGGCCTCTAACATATCTTGGGATTAAAACGGAAAGAAAATCAATATGCAACCCTACTTGACTGTTTTATTTAAATTAAAAAACATTTCAGAATTTCGGTTGATTGTTCATCCGAAAGGAAAACTATCAATTCAAATCCTTAAATGAAATAAAAATTCTACCCTGGTAATTTCTTCAAAGCCCATCTCTGATATTTTTACAGAGCAATTAGTGTAAACGCCTCCTTGAGGAACCATGTAAGGATATCGAAGGCCATGGTCTTCGATTACTCAACATCTATTGGACAGCGGTCACGCTGTTGAACTTAAAACAGCTTTCAATGTACTTGTTTCAGGCACGAACAGCTTGGACTTTGCGCTACATAGAAGTAGCGTATATACGTAGGGAGAAACCGGACCGTTGCCAGCAACTAGACCACGTGGTCAATCTACAACTGCCCTGGTAATTTTTCACCCCTAGATTTATCATACCTGTGAGTTGTGTTAACTCGTCCCCCACATATTCTTTTTCTGAACCATTAAGTTAATGCATCGAGTGATTGTTATTTACGTTGAACTTTGACATTTGCTGATTTGTATTGATTTTGTGTAAATTCAAATTGCCGTCTACTTCCATTCGTTATCTGTGTTATGCAAAGACGGGTTCCAGTTGATAAGCCGTCCCAAAATTTATTGGCACCAATAAATCCTGTTGTATACGCCTGTTTTGATTTGAAGGCCCTAAGGCCTTCAATGGAATTATAAGGATGCGTCCCGATTGAAAGTACTTCCTTGTCCGTTTAACAGGCAATTTTGTTGGGAAGACTGCACTCAGGCTTGCAGTTTATGTAGGCTTTACTGTCATTCATCTTAGCTTGGGACAAACCTCGATGCCAGTGAAGTCAGGGTGAGTCATATTCTCCTTAATTTCTAAAGCTTCCGACTTTAAATAAATGCCCCCACAAGCCGTCAAACGTAACTTGCCTAACACAAAAAGAATTACGCTGCTTCCATAAAGGGATGCCTCTCTATCAAATGCCCTTTCCAAACTGCCCATGTTCGATATTGGCCGAATTCTATTATTGAATTTAGCTGCATAAAATCAAACCACTGACGCGATCTGAACTTTATCACCCCATTTTGTTTTGTTAGTTTCATTGCATAACTGCGTGAAATTTTGAAAAACGAAACTTGCATTTGATCAGTCAAAAATATTGGGCGACTTAGTGGCACGTTTTGTTTATCTCTATCTGAGATTATCCCTCACCAGTTCTCTTATGGTTATCACGCATTCTCGTTGTTGTCTAACTGAACGTTTACAATTGCGTTTTGGACGACGCACTCGGGCTCGTAGTTGAAGTAGTCCGGCTAGATCGTGCTTTGCAATTCTTTTGGTAATTTTGGCTCACAAGCCACAAGACCTCAGAGTTAAAAAAACGCTAGACTGAAATCTCTTTCTCCCATGAAGACAATGCCCACCTAACTGTTTAGTCAGTGAAGGTATTTTCGGATGGCAGAATATTTTTAAAAAACTAATATTACAGCTAGCGTTGCATGATATTTAAAGGAACAAAAAAAGTAGGTAAATAAGGATGCAGCATCTACTGCTGGCTTCCGTATAGATTAGTGGTTACCATAAAAAAGGGTCACATGGTCGCATAGGTAATAAGCGATGCACTACGGACGTTAGGTATTTGCAGATGTAAATGCCAGCTCCTGCAATCTTCGCATTGAACTTTCTCACAAGTTTGGTAGCTGGCTGTTGAAGCTCCGCTGGGTGCCTAGGAAATGCAAAAGCCGAGCCAGTGTTGTGTACTGTAAATAGCCCCTCGTCAATTATCCATACGTTTATTTGTGGGATGGAAAGTATGCGCCATAGGTTCCAAAGTAGAACTTTTCCCTTCACTTTCTGCAATAAACATCAGTGACGTAATAACCTTTAGGTGCTAGGAATACCGAGCTTGCCTTATAAGCGAATTATTTCAAATAATGACTGTCCATATAGCGAGAGCTTGAACCTCAAGAATTAGGACATCTAGTGTGTACTGCAATGAGTGGAATCAACGATAATCTACCAAGGAAAACGTTTATAATGAGGCGAACTAACACAGCACCTATCGCACTCTCTATTTCTTGTAATTTGTTTTGCTCCGAGGAAAGGATAAGGCCAACGTGACTTATGTTCCGCGGAAAATAACGGAACAGTCATCGCATCATATATCATTCTAAATTCAGGGTTGCTCTGATAAAATATAGATGGGAATGCTATAAAGACTGCAATGCAAAGGAGTCATCATGAAATGATGCCCATTCTTGAGAGTGGCCAAGTAAGTCCTTCCATTAGTTAACTCATAAGCCACAACTCATAAGCTACGCGGTGTTATATTGAAGCGCGTCAGGTCTATTATACCGAGAAATGATCTGATTTGCCTGGGAGATGGAGCCCATTATAAGGTCAACCCTTTGTAATATTGCCCATGTTCGAATCGATTGTCCGAGCCAATCCACCATATGGTGACTGGATTGGCTAAAGAGTCTGACATTTGCGACCAATCGATGAAGACAGAAATATCGATCGGCGTTGTGGCGTTGTGAGCTGGATGTTGAGTCACTTGCGCGAGCGGGGATCGTCACAATGTTTAACAGAGGAATACAGCATGAGTCAGCGGCGGTGCTGACAACTGTTAGAGCGGGCAGCTGCAGGATTTAGTGCATTGGCTGACAAGGTTAAACAACCCATCTGCCTATTGCACACTCGATATGATTTCCTCGTCGTGTACCTGGCCAAAAGGAGGACACAATATTCACACAAGTCAGATGTGTATGTGTTGGCATACGATGGTTCGCTCGCCACCCAATAGCCAACAAAGTAGTGTGTAAGCACGACCGGACTCCCAATGGCTGGTGGTTTTGCTGGTAGTAGTGGAGGGAAGGGTAAAGAGAAAAGAATAGTTTAGATCAAATGTTTACGACGAAATCCAGCCGAATTGAACTACAGACTACCTAGAGCAGTGCTATGTGTTTTCTCCTATGGCCATGGAATTGCTTTTTGCAATTTCTTCGGACACTTCAATTCGATATTCAATCGCGCAGATGGTTTTAGGTACAGCAATCATAACATTGTACTCTTATGAGCACGGTCCCTATACCTTCCATTTTATCCATATTTTGCAAGCATAAATCGCAGAACTCAGTAATTATGAAGGACATCGCTTCTGTTAAAATTCTTATTTTATAAAAGTGACTGCGTCTTGTATGTTTTTTTCATCATCCTTTTAGTAGTTAATTCAACTCCAGACTTACACACCAGTGAAATAGAATGACTAACAACGTTTTCAGTCGATGGGGACCTTACTACTTAAGAGCTTTAACTTTCGATATCTGCTAGGGAAAATGCGCCCGAAAAGTGCAGCAGCTGTTGCACAACTGGGCTAACTGGAACGGTGTGGCACACCGTTTGTATGGCATCGATTCTAGCCTCTTTCCCAATGAGGGGTTAATTAATGTACCCTTTAAATAGGACTGCTTAGCTATCCCAAATGCCTGTCGAATTCCAATACGAGTGACGAGTTTTGTTTAGTTAGAAGATAGCAAAAGTTAATTTGGGTCATCTACGAGATCATAGCTGTCCAGTCTATGGGAAGTATTTGTTTTGGACAGTGGAAGAACTAAGGTTATTAGCATATATGAAAGCACACGCCGGAAATTATCAGCTGTCTAACATCGCCGTCGGACCAGTTGCTCTAGTGGGTTCGTTTATCATCTCATAGCTTGGGGTAGCAACAGACGAAACTTGGGTGCTAAATAATTGCCCGTTGAAACAACTATCACGTGCACAAGGCAATGTGGATGACCTACATGGATATCTCCTCACAGACTACTCCCTACAAAACAAGAGCCTACCATTAAACCTCCAAAGCGTTGCCAGTCGCAACAACAGCTGCTTTTAAAGTATAATCGTATTCATCCGGGCAGATTTATAAACCTGCGGAGAGGTTAGCCCAGCAGGGAGCCGGAAAGCATCTCAAACGTGCTATAGCATATTCTGCAACCAACAATTAACCAAGTGTTTTTTTTTAGAATCATGCAATAACACATGCTGCCACTTATGGTTTGTTCTTTGTCAACCTTCTTATTGGGGATTGTTGCAAAAATGCTATTCTTACAAAACCACACCCGCATTAAGTCTTTTTTCCGCAGCATTTTCAAAAAATTGGAAAATATTGTGACACTTAAAGTACGGCGCTCTTTCGATGTTCTACGATTCAAATAGCTACACGTTTAGATTTGCTATTAAATAACCGGAGAGTAGGAAAAACCTTTCAAAGCGGTTACTAATTTCCAGTCGAACTATGCAATCTGTGTAAATGAACTAATCAGAAGTGGTAAATGGTAAAGATAGAGTTTTCTATTTTAATTAGTCAGGATCGGAGGTTGTTTTATTTATGTCCTATGTTAACATACAAGCTAAAATACGCAATAGATTCTCCTTTGCCTCAATTTGAACAATTTTCAGAATTTTAAAACTCCAAAATACCAAAAATATGTTTTACACAATTATCGGTCTCACTATCTGGTGATAGGTTCATAAGTGCATTCCTTGTGTCAGGAAATTTTACTTCCTCTTTAGACGACTAAGCTGTCACTGAGTTAATTATCTTTCAGAGCTGACCGTTATGTTTGCACTGAAATTCATTCTTATCGGCAGTAAATTCAAATTAACTGTGTAAAAAGCATTCAAAAACTGTCACACGTCTAGGTATAGGAAACTACTCAGATATTACTTCTAACTAAAGAAAGTCAATATTTGACTAAGCAATAAGGAATCTTCGATAATCGTTTCATATTTGATCTCCTTGTTGAAAGGCACTTTGTTTTGAAAATATCCTTTCAAAATTTAGAAAAAAAGTCCAACATTCACCGTGAACAAAGCAGCTCTGCGAAACCGGAAAATGCCAAACGACACATAATTGCCAAAAATGTCACTACCGTTTCATGGAAACTCGTCAGTGAATAAGTCGTAAAAGTTGAACCAGATATTTTTACCCATTCAAATTGGTGCTAGCATACTGTGTATAGGAATTCATTATTATAATTCAAATAAGCTAAGTGGGATTAAAATAAGTATATGATTCGCACGATAGGCCAACCAATGTACGCATAAGAAAATTCCCGTGTGAATGGAGAGCAGAAAAACAGGGCGGCTCAACTTCGAAAGCATTTGCTAGGCAATTAAACGGGGTAAGAATAACTTGAGGTACTTTTTTCTAGCTATTTTGACTTTGATGATCCAAGATGACTTGTTTCAACTTATTTGTATTTTTTATACGTAAGTACTGCAAAATGCTCATTATCTGTGCAACGCATCCACAAAGATTCGTTCAGTTCTATCCGGGTTAATTTAATACCAAATCGGATGTAATCATCAGTACCGCGTTTGAAATAGATTTTTGCACAGAACGAATGCAGCGGGGATGCACCTAACTAGGTTATTTTATTAAAACGCAAGAGTTTCCAAGTATACCAATTATAAAGGATTGCCAGAAATGAAAAATGGAAAGCCAAATCCATCACAAGTCCAGCCTACGTTTGTGAACTTATTCAACCACTCTCATAAATAAATATAATTGATTTTCTTAAAAATGGTCATCACAATTTTTATTGGTCACTATTTTAAAGTTATTTGTCATTTAGTTGCTATTACATAAAAAAACCAAAACCACAAGTGCTTTTGTTTTTTAAAATAAAAATGACACAAACGACAACACTGGACTAAAACGCTGACTCGCAATGCATTGTTATTTTCCTCATTTTCATTGTCATTTTAATGATCAAACAAAAGGTCAACTGCAGCTTAATTATTACATACTAGCGCGTATAGAAGCAAAACAATTAAAAGTTAATTTGTCTTCTTATTGTGATTTGGACGAAAAATAGCTTTCGCAACATATACAAGGCATGCTATGGTCTGCATATAATTGCGTAACAGTTTTTATTGTTACAAACATGAACTCATCCAAGCAGAAGAGTCTTAAAACACTCATCTCCCTAAATGTACCTCTTGTTTATGAGAAAAATATAATCTCTTATTCTTCGGTATGAAGAAATGATCAAAGTGATCGGGGATTTAGTCCGTGCTTAGGTAATCCATGTCTATTTGTTCGCTTGAATTCGTTTATTTAGCGTTATTCCATGCAATTAAATACCTAAATAGTATTATGTTTGCAAGGGGAAAGGTCCAGGTAACCGGAAAACGGACCAAAGCTGCGGTCTAGTACATTTTAAGCTAATCCATTTTTTGTGTCCGTTCGGTACTCACCAATATGATAGGCCATGGTTTTCTAATCTATCCTTTTTCAACAACAAGGTATTTTTATTCGGCTATGAGAGATGTAGAAAAATTATATCCAAATTAATTTCCCAGATCCGTCACCGAGCGTTCATCAACGAAGGTCAATATTCCCGATCCCAGCTGGCAAGACAACGAGCTCTTGGCTGAATGCTTAGAGCTTTGGACTTCTGATTAACAGGTTACTGGATTGAGTCTCGGCTGGGTGACCATCTGGCCTTAGGTATGACTGGCCGATGACGGCAAATTAACCAGAAATTGCCAGTTCAGTCTCCTTGTCTTTGTCAAAAAAATTCCTTCCAGGTTCTGGAAATGGTTGTTTTAAAACTTGTTTCATGAGCAGAATTAATCAGACTACCGACCAGTTTGACGAATTATCAAAATAAATGAAAAGTTCTCATGCAATATGGGCTCTGTTCCAAAGTATTGCCTTGAGTATTTGGTCAAAAGATGGCCACTGTTTAAACAGAGACGTCACTTTCCTGTGGAAATTAAATGCCTTGAAAAATGTTTTGGTCTGCTAGATATTCCTCAGATTAATGCGGCAATGCGTCATTTGTTGTAGAGGAGAATTCCTAGAATCCAGAGGAAGTGAAAGAACCTAAAGGGAATTAGGCTTGCATTGTGTCTACTTTGGACTCTCACCTCATGCCCATCCCTATACAAGGGCAAATTAAATGGAGTTAATGTGGGCGCTGAGCCCATTTCGACTGAGCTCGTATCTGCGATCGCCGCACATGTGTGGGTTCCTGCACGCGAGCGAACCAAACTCCAGCCAAAGCATTTCGCATGTCACGTGAGTAACACCTTCCCCAAAATTGATATCGTGGAAACGAATTCTTACAGTCGAACCCTAGTGTGTACGACAGACAAGTTATCCTTCGTCTTGACAGTAACGTTAATCTCGACTTTTATTCCTTCGTTATTGTTTATACGTGAATCAATAAACTGACGGCATGTTATACGCTTTAACTCAAAAGATATTTGTGTCTGAGCGGGTACAGTTATCGTGGCAATCTGTCAGTTTGTTGCTTGTTTGTTTAGCACTGTTTTTGTCATAATTTGGAGCAGTGGCAGTCATCTTGTAGCATTCCATATACTTTGGCACAAACCAAACGTTTTGCAAATGACCTTATCCTGTCGATGAACAATAAATCACATTAGAAAGCACAGGGAACAGTGCAAACAGCTAAACACATCGTGGTGTTTTCGTAGAACAGAATATTGCGCCTACAAGGATCTGCGTGCTACGTTATCGTCTACATGGGGAGTTATGTTTAGAACAGTCGCTATGTATTGAGAATATAAGATGCATTTTTAAACATTTAGGACAAAAGGGGGCAGGGTTAACCTTTAGCTGCTGGCGTGTCCACAGGTGGCGGATAGTGGAACGGCCTTCAGTGAAGGTTATCTAGGAAATAAGCAGACCCTCGGGTCCAACCTTGGAAACGGTCGCAGATCAGCTGCGACAGTGCTACCACGGCGTGGTGGGTTCAGGTCTAGCACTTCGACTGCCGTTTAAAATCCCTTCGACGGGCCTGTGGCATGGCAACTGTGAACTCTCATTAAAAAAGTTAGTTTATCACCACTGCCTTGTCATTAAATTCTTGAGCCAAAGCGCTAGAGGATAAAACCACGAATAAACAATCCAAGCGGCTTTTGGGGACCCGCCTGTATTCAAAATCCCCAAGAAACCTCAGGAAGAATGTCCGATTACTGAGATCCATGAAACGGCGTTCGTGGTAACCGATACGCTCCACACATTTAGTCCAGTGGTGCGGGCGAATAGAATACAAGATGAATTACTCAACCAGGAACGGACTTGGGGTATTGGATGCTGGAATTTCCGAAATTTTCGGGACCCTGGTTCCAAACGTCAGTCAGCACGCAGTCTTCATCAGTACCATGTGTATGTCAGCCGCCTGTCTGAAGTTCGAATTCCCAACTGGGATGCAAGATAAATAAAAATCCTGGAATTCAAACCATGCATTACTTGCATGGGAACCAGTTAATGATCGACTGGCTTACGCGTAACTGAAGGACCATTTTACAAAACTCTCTGTCGTCTCCGTGTACTTACCAACATCATCTGCCGAATAGCACGATAAGAATACCTTCTACTCGCAGCTGCAGGAGTTCGTAGAAAGACTTCCTCACCATGATCTATTGATTGTTGCCCGGGGTTGAAATGGTAGGAATAGACCCGAGGACTCGTCAATTAGGCACCTTATTGGCCGGTTTGGGCTTGGCTCTCGATGCGAAATTGGGGAGAGAATGCTACATTTTGCTGGTCAGAACCATCTCTGTGTCACGAACACGTGCTTCCAAAACTGCCACAAACATCTAACTGCTCTGTATTTAAATGATGGCCCTACCGCAAGTCAGATCCACCACATCCTAGTTGGTTCAAGGTTCCGGAGCTGGGTGCACGATACCGGATCGATGCGTGGTGCAAAAACTGGTAGCGCCCATGGGTCTGGTCATGTCCTCGTTCGTCCAAGCCTGAAAGTTCACCTCTCATCTGCACCCAAAATTTCACATGCGAGGGGACTTGATATCGCAAATATCCGGCAACACAGCACTACCAAGCCCCTCGAACACAGAAATCTGGTCCAATTTCACCACCCGCAACGGCTGCGAAGCCCGTGACCAATGGCCATCACTGAAGACATCCGTCTATGGAGCAGCTGAGGAAATTCTTGGATTCAGCCAACGCTGCTGCAGTGACTGGATCTGTGAACGAACCTTGTAGCTGTCTTCCCAGACGGCTCGAGCCAGGTCCTGCTACGATGCTTCCTTCCACTGACTCTGGAAGATGAAAGCAAAGTCAGCTTGGAATGACCGGCAAAAACATTGGTCTAGATTTGCGACATCTATGGAGCGGTCCTCAAACGTTGGTGACACTCGCAAACTATACCCAATTATCCGCCACGTTAGTGGTAAGCCCTCGACACTTAGTGACTCTGCTCGCAATGTGAATGATGGCTTTATTGCTGATAAAATTGACCAGGGTTGATTGCTGGCGTGAGCACTTCAAGAACCTTCTCAACTTTGATGAGCAAATAATCACACCCTCACTCTCCTCTGCATCTGCGTTACATCCCTCTCCAATCTATGCAGTTTCGTGCGAGAGAGAGAGAAATTGCCGATGCAATACAGTAGCTGCACAACAAAAAGGCACCCGGAGAGGACGGCATTCCCACAGAAATCTACAAGGCCTAGGTCAGCACTCTGGCGCCCTGGCTTCATGGTTGATTGAGCAAGTGTGGAGAGACGAAGTAGTGCCTAATGACTGGGGCTCGGGCATCCACTACCCTGTCTTCGCGAAGGGAGATAAGACAAAGTGTGTGAACTAACGCAGCATAGTCCTCATTGACTTTGCTGCGAAGGTCTTCACTATTGTCCTTCTCAGATGGTTTCAGTCTGTACGTGAACCTAGAACGAGGCCCAACTAAACCAGATTCCGAGCTGGGCATGAATGCGTTGACCAGATATTCACGCTGAGGCGAATTCTGGGATTCCGCCATGGCTGGCCGCAGCTGTCGGCTGTCTTCAACACTGCATTCAATTTTATCCAATGTGAGTCCCCGTAGCAAATAATGGAATAAGATGGTGTGCCGGCTGAAATCGTTGCCTTGGTCAAGGCCTACTAACGCTCCACCACTTCGCGATTGCTCGTACATCAAAATCTCCCCAACCATTCAATATCGAATCTGGTGTTTGACAAGGTTTAATCCTGTCACCCATTTAATTCAACAACGCCATTAACTGGATTATCGGGAGGACCCTACACGGCTCTGACAGTTTGAACGTTTCACCCAGACACTGCCTGACTGGCATACACTACGCTGGTGATACCTCCTTGCTAGTCTCCAACTGTGTTGATCTAAAGTCTGTGGTGTTGCGGATGAATGCGATTGCTACTTCGGTTGGCCTTTTCATAAATACTGGGCAGACCAAAGTATTTTCAAGTGGCCTACCTCACCAAAAGAAAGCACCCATTGAGAGTAATGGCTGTCAGCTGGAAGAAGTAGACAGTTTCAAATATCTCGGGGCAATGATGCTGCCCAATGGACAAAGTAAGGATGACATTTTCTCTCGAACTGACGATGCTCGCCGGATCTTTTGGATCCTTAGAAAGTGCCTATGAACCCGATGCATCTTTGTCGATCGGAAGATCTACGGTGGCCGTGCATCCGTCAACTCGGTCCTCCTCAACAGTTGTGAATGCTGGGCTGTGCGCGTTGAAGATGAGTGAATATTTGAGGTATAGGACTATCGTTGTCTGAGGACAATCCTTTGAGTTAGGTACACCGACTACGTCTCAAGTGAGGCAGTCCGCACTCGCTGAAACGATATCACGGGGATATCATTGGCCATCCAAGAAAGATGAATGAGGTGGTTTTAGCACATCCCCGTCGCCCGCCTCACGAGCTTAGTTCTACTACGCTCGATCCAGCGCCGTTGCTAATTTGGAGGCGTCAATTAGGTCAACTAATACCCTGGTCCGACACGGTTCGGCAATACGTGGAGGCGGTGCTTGTACCTTCGGTATTCTGCGTGCGTTAATGATAAAAAGAAATGGTTGTGTTTTCCAAGTCTGCTGCCGTTAATCTTCAGGCATGGAGAGGTACAATACGGGACGTCATCGAGACTGGCTAGATCAGGCATGTTCACAGCAGTAACAAGTAAAAGTAGTACATTTATGAGCAAAGGCGAAGTCTTTTCGGGCACCAGGAAAATTTGTTTATTATACTGTGCATTTGAAATTCTACAGGAGTCCATCCTCAGAGATACCAGCAGCAACGAAAAAGGCAACACTTTTGGGGGTAAAATCCAATAAAAGAACACTGAAGCAAGCCTTAAAGTGACCTTGCGAGGATTTTTACGCTGGCATCAAATCGATATATTGATTTATTAAATCCCAATCCGTAGACCAGACTTCGATCAATTATCGATTTTACTGGTTTCCGGTGTGGATGATTATTTTTGCGCCTCTGAAGGTGAGCTCATGGCATAGGCAGCAACCTGCGATAATTTTGTCGCCCGATCGCACCGCCAACTTATTTTCATGTATGCGCGATCCCAGAATGCGTTCAGTTGGGCCTGTGTAATTTCATGGACAGTTTAGTCGTGGAATGCGATACCTTACCCCAGGTTGCTCTTTGATTTTCACCCCCTCTTCACATGCCACAGCGGATTACGAAAGAGACGAACTAAAAGTGAATTTATTGTACGCTATCTCAAAGAAATCTGTGCATGGCCTATTTGCATCCGAAGGAATCGGGCTCAGCGACAGTTAACTGCAAATGATGGAGAACTGGCTTATTGAACAACTTGAGGCAATGAATATACCCAAATTATGTTTTCGATAAGATAGGGTTCCATCACAGTGTGCCAGGAAGGTAGATCGGACGTACTGTTGATGGGGGCAATGTGCTTCTAACATGCCCCCCACCCGGCTCACGTGACTTGAGACCGTGTGATTTCTTTCTGTTTGGTTATGCGCAAAGGCAAATCTATGGCCCGATACTTTCTCGTTGTCTTGCCGGTTTCAATAGGAAATATTAACAATGGACATGTCTGGTTTATAAGCCATCATCAGCCAACCATACTTAAACCCGGGGGTCGCCCTTTTCGATTATCGTTACCGCTACCTGTTATTCAGAAGTCCAACGCTTTATCCATTGAGTGAGGCACTCCTGAATACTGGAACATAAGCCATACTACAGCGACTGTTGGATACTCTCTACAAACGGCGTGATTTGTGCCGGGACTCAAATTTCGCATACACTGAATATTTCTCATATCTTTGGAAAATTTTAAAATTGCTGTCTTAAATAATATTTCCATGGAATATTGTAGAATAAAGTTTACTCTTTTCATAATTCAAACTGCTTGTTTTCATTTCTCTTCACTAATTATAAATGCACATATGGACAACGCAATGAATTTTTATTTTTTCATTCAAACCTTTATGCACATACTTGGTTTTCTTAAAATTGAGCTCAGATTTACTTTTAAACCTTTGAATCATATTATCGATTTCCTGTTGTTACTGCCCACTAGCATAATAATGGCTGAGAACTGATCACATATTTCTAAAAAAACAGCATGACGCCGACTATGCTTTGTAGGGATGAGTGATAATCAATAATATATTAAGCGCTTAGTGCTTTTGTGTTTAATATCTTGCGCTTGTTATACTGATTAACTTTCTGAACGACGATTTGTTTATAGGTAAGGAAACTTCCAAAAATGCTTATACGATATTCTCTATGTTCGCCTTTACTAATGGCACTTTGCCACCCATTCAACCAAAGCTTCCGGTGTTTTATATTTTTTCTTGAATTAAACGCCTTCATTGCTTCCGCTTTTAACGTATCTTAGCAAGGTATGTTTTTCAAGTGTATTTATGGACACGCTTTTAAATGTTGCAGTGACCTTTGGTGTTCACCACTTTCTCGTGATTCGCAACAGAACATTTTACTTCTGTTTTAGTAAAAAAAACTTCACTCAGTTCTTGTAAACCAAAACACATTAAATGCCTATGGATGACTTGATGGTAAGCAGGCTTAATTAAACACACAATAGTAAAGCGTTATTTGTATTCGCATTTGCATAATTTAAGTGCATTAACTTAAGCTTCTAGTGCAGCTTGATCTATAAATAATTTATATCATTAAATCTGTACATCAATATGGTAATGGGGCAATTGAATAAAAAAAATAATTTAAACTTATCAACCCGATCAATGAACCAAGGCTGAATGGTTGCTACGTTGATGACATATTTACCATTGCCACTGAACAGATTGAGTAAGCTGCTCTCTTAAAGGCTGAAAATCAGGCATCATGTCACTAAAACTTGCTGTTTTTGTCTACTTTCACTATTATCCAGACGCAAGTCACCATCCCTGCACCCCCTTGCTGTTGAGAATACGGTGGACATTGACGAAATCGACGATCAAGATGTCGGATAGTGGAAACGGCCGTGGTTCTCTCCTTGTTGTAGATAGCTTCCTAATCACGGGGCATAATAGTAGCTATTGCAGAAGCATCCATCCGCTGAAAACATAGGCTGGATAAAATAAATGTTTATCAGTTTCATATATATGTATCAAAAGTCGAAAAAAGCCTAAAAGCCCTAAACTGCGCAACGAAAAGGAGGCTGGAAAATGCACAACCGACTTCCCGAGAACGGGTATCATGTCTGAGTTATTGGAAACCGATGCAATCCACCATAGTGACAGTAGAAGGAAAATTTGGTCCTCAAAGTCCAGGATACGTGGTGGTTGAATTCGTGTTAGAATGCATTGATCAAGCTTTTTGACGAACACTGTCAACAGCAAGATTTCGGGTTTTGCTCTTTTCCAATCCACTTTTGCATGGAGAAGGCATGGAAAGGTCGCCAGCCCATTAGCGTCTGTGCTTTCTACTGTGGAGCATGTACTATTGGTCGCAAGAGTCGACATCATTTCAGTGGAATACAAATGGCTAAGAAAATAGCAAATTTATAAGAGTAATAAGCACTATTTCCGCGCATATTGTTGATTCCAGGTACAGCGCTGACTGCAACAAAGTCTTCCGTGTAATTCTTAAGGTCTACTTAACTGATTAAAACCACCGGACCAACGTTATCTAACAGCAATCTTGGTTTGCTAGCTCATCTTAAGCGCAAAAAAGAATTGTGACTTGAATCGACAAGCGTATCGCTTAATCTCATCGCTGAACGCGATGGCAAGTGACAAAACAGCGGGTACGTGGCTTTGTGGTAAAGCCTTTTGCTCATAGATCAATTATCCATGGTTCGAATCCCTGATTTTCTAAAACAGAGGTTGGATACGGCAAACTGATGATGACTTATAATCCAGAACTGGTCATTCTAGTCTTGACTTTCTGCGTTGGTATTCCTTTCAGATAAGATAAATTCAATAAGAAAGCACATGAACGGAAAACTATACAATCTCTGGAAACACGTTCAATTTCCGGAATTCAATTAACCTGGGTCAAAGGAATTACCCCCTAGTCAAGGCACGAAACACGAAGAAAACTTCTATGAAATTCTATGTAACCCCTCCGGATGCAGCTTAATGAGAGGCAGGGAAGAGATGGACAGTGGTCAACTGTGAAACCGGACATAGGGGAATCTAACCCGGAAGGCATGTGGAAGCTTTCTGTACCTTTCCTTCCAATAATAATATATGTGCATACGCATCAAGTTACCTGACCCGATTTATGCCAATCCTCTAGCGATAATCAGATGACGGATCATAATTTGTTTCTTTCCCCCCATTTTCCCCCACCCTGATAACCGTATGATTTGTTCTGCTTACCCTCATATTTGACTTCGTTACACAGTTATATAAATGTAAAGGCCTGACGAGAATTAAGAGAAAGCTAACGTTTGCTCGCCAAATTGCATTTTGAGAATACGAAAATATTTTGACATCCAAAGAAGCTTACATTGATACAATAAAGATATTTCGGGGAAAAGAACAAATTTAATTGCATTTTGACGCTGGTTTCCGTGTCCGCTGTCGTCTGCGTGCAAAGCATTCAATTTCTGAATGCGCTTTAAATAAAGACCTGCTCATTGATTGTGCGGATAAGCATCGTACACCACCATCGCGCTGGGTGCTTTGCTTATTCCATAAAGTTATTTCACTGAAACGTTATCTTGATTTGCACTGATCGATGAATCATCCGGTTTTATGAGCTCGTAATATATTCGACCTTCCTTGGAAGGTAGAAGGTAAAATGCGAGTTTTGTTCCACGGCAAAAGTGTTTTATATTCTGAATATGCATAGTGAGGTTGAGGGCGTGCGGAAAAGGGGGGAAGTCAGATCAGGGCATCGCAGGGGTTATTAAAGAGACGAACCCATAACAACTACAACACAGGAGGATGGTTGCACTCCCATGTGCAAGTTCGCGTCGAGTTACACAGCGTCAGGTCTTCTCACTTTTATGGTGATATCTGGCCTAGGTGGTTGAAGAATTAGAGTGTACAGGTGTGTTGCTAAGGGTGCAACATTCAAGACACAAACAGCTGTTTCAGAGCTGTAACCGATCTTTATCCGGACATGTGCAGTGAGTTATATATATATATATATATATATGTGTTCGAACGCTATACAAAAGGGCTGAAACACACTGCAGCGAGCCAGGCGAAAGAAAGGCAGAACTTCGATACCTCCAACGCCTCTTCATGGCCAACGGGTATCCCCGCAACTTCATCGAACGTAGCAGACAGTGCAGGCAAATCCGACGGCCAGCGACCGAACAGCCAAAGATATGGCGAGCGTTGCCATACATTGACGGTGTTTCGGAGGCGGTCTCCCCGTCTCCTAAGACCGATGGGGATCGGCATCGCCCACCGGCCGGAGTCAACCATTCGACATCTGGTTATGAGGCCTAAGGCCCCCTGCCCCGAGGTGAAACCACAAACGTCATCTATCGGGTTCAATGCAATTCCTGCGCAGTCAACTACATTGGAGAAACCGGGAAACGTCTGCAAACCCGGGTCGGAGAACACATGAGGGCGGTAAGAAGAATGGACCCGCTGTCTTTGGTGGCGGACCATTGCGCAGACTCTGGACACACGTTCGCCTTCCAGAATGCTGAAATTCTTGGTCGGGGAAGTGACCGCGTGGCAAGGGAAACCATCGAGGCTTGGCACACGGGAACAACCTCCATAAATCGTTGTGTGACGCTTCCTACGGCCTACCAAGCCCTCCGGACGCAGCTCAATGATCGAAAGAGCCAACGTGAACATGGGCCTAACGTGCATCCGAACATGGGTGAGTCCATGGCGGACACGCACGCAATCGCAACACAACCCAGACCCGACGAAGGAACAGTTATCGCCTCGGCCAGCTCAACCACTTATCCGGCAGGTGCGAATACACACGGAGGTGCGATCGCAACCAAGATTAACAGCCTGGGGCGGCAGCTTCGGTCGATGAGGGTACTGACGACTACTGCCAACGTGCGAACTCCGGCCCCCGACCAGATTGAGAACCAGCCATCACCCGCCCTCCCCCAGTCCACCACGGACTCAGTGAACAGGCAAAGGATGATCGCCAAGAATGAAACACCACCATGCTCATCAAGCAGCAAGATGACTGAGAATCTCCACCCCCAACCCGGCCCCTCCTCTACGCAAATTCAAAAACCTGAGTAATCCCGTATTAGCCGAAATGTTACCACCTATAAATACTGTGAGGCGCGGTACAAAATTTACCTCCGACGATGAAATCTTGTTTGATTTTGAAACGTCAGGACAATAAAACCATGGTTCCCGTGATCGCCTCTTCTTCTCATATATATATATATATATATATGATAGTGTGGGCTCACCGATCTGCTTAAGGAACACGCATGTTCCGTTGTGCCCTGGAGCTCAGACTAAAGTACTTACAGGCAGTCGCATAGCGACGTGTAGCATATGTTGATAATGTGGAACCGACAAAGACAAGCGAGACCGGAATGGCCATTTCTGGCTTATTAGCCGTCATCAGCCAGTCATACCCAATACCAAGTGTGGCACACCTGGGATTCGGTTCCATTCCATCATATGCTACACGTCGCTATGCGACCGCCTGCGAGGGCTCTAGTCTGAGCTCCAGGGCACAACGGAACATGCATGTTCCTTAAGCAGATCGGTGAGCCCCACACTATCATCATATTCCCGATCACAACTGACAAAACAACGAGCCCGTGGCTCAATGGTAGAGCGTTCGACTCAAATAACAAAGGTCACGGGTTCGAATCCCAGGTGTGCCACACTTGGGATTGGGTATGACTGGCTGATGACGGCTAATAAGCCAGAAATGGCCATTCCGGTCTCCTTGTCTTTGTCGGTTCCATATATTTACGAAAAGAGTTTTGTATCTCCGCAAAGATTTCATTTGACATCAAAATGACATACACATATAAACATACATCTATATATTACTTTGTACTTTTTAGTTTGGTAGTTTATTCTGACGTAAAAAGAGAGCAAAGGTTTCATAAGCTAGTCGGAACTGTTGTTATGCAGGCTAGGTGAAAGAATCAATGGCATTATTACTCATTTCACTTTTTCCGCAAACACAAGCAAGTAGGTCAAAAATTGTGTTGTCCTTTCGTTTATCTTGTGCCAAGGCAAGGCAATAGTTTATTAACTCATGAAATGTCTTTTTATTTTTGAAAAAAAATCAAAACGATTTTTTCTCGACTGTATCAAGGGATTAGGAGATTTGCATTTTATTTTTCCAAACCAATTGAAACAATAATACTGTCTGCATTTCTCAGATATTTTATGATGCAGCAGTGTCTTTCATGGGCCTTTTACTTTATCGGTGATTAACACACCAGGATTAATTAAGCCTTTGACATTTCTGGATTCTATGCGATGATGCTGTCCGATTTAGTGGAGGAAGCGTTCATAATGAAGGGGTTGGTATCTCACCTAGCATTAGGTTAAAACCAAACGGTGACGAATCACCGCTCTTGCGCACGTAACGAAAGCCAATTCGCTATAGCATTTAAAAAGGCAATTTTTAATCTTAACAGAGATACGCCCTGTCTATGCTTTCGCGTGAGAAGAAATCTGAAATTAGCCCGCGTTGAAGTAAAAGATAGAAGCTAATCTAACTTTGGTTGTTTTTATGACTTTTAAAAAGTCCTGGAAGGCGTAGAGTGGTGTTTTTGAAATTGGTATCCGCCTACGGATATCCTTGCCATTTATTGAAAGGACTCGGTGCTAATCCGCCCACGGTTTACTCAATGACGGACTAGCTGCGTATTTGGAGAACCTTTTAATTCACATTCTTTCTCACCCACTGGTTAGAATGTGTAATATATCCTTGCTCCCTTGACGGAAATGATTACTTGGGGGCTTCATATTTGTAGGTTATACTTAACGTGACTTCCCTTTTTAGTGGCTTCGGAGTTATTAAAAAAGAATTTGTGTTTCGTCTAAACGTAGCTAAAAACAACAAAGTACTGCAATCCCGCTATCACACAAGTACTTCTAGTTTATTCGCTACACCATTTAAAGGGTTAATTCATTACACGGAATACGTCCTACCTGTTCTTCTGGGTGCCAATTAGTTTCAAATTAGCCAACATTTGAGGTGAGGAACTGCAACCAATCGTTCTCATATTGTTTCCGAAACCTTTGAAAAGTACTGTAAGGTGCTGGATAAATATACTTCCAAACACGAAGTGCAAGGAATCATTTATTTGAAAATTGGTACCACTTACGGATATCTTAAAACGCTGATGGTAGAACTTTGAGTTAACCTGATTGGGTCATCGATCAGGCATTTTTGTACTAACTGAATATTTGACGAATGTTTGAATTCACTCTAGTTGGATTGTAGCATAAAAAATTGGCCGTTTTCTTTGCAAGATATGACTCAACTCAGGGAACAAAGTATAGGTCAGCGTGTAATGCGCAACCATATTACATGCCAACGAAACCCTTAATCTATCCATTGTGTTCGTTTGGGTTCGCATTCGTTGCCGAGTTAGTAGGGTCACACAATATTTCCTTGGTGGTAGGAGGACCGAAGTATCAGGTTTAATGTCAACTTTCCGAGCGGCGACTATGAGGCCGCCGCAGTAGTTTCTAAACGCACCCTTTTTACTCTGATAATGAAAGATCACGCGGAGTGGGCCCTATTCTTACTTCCGTCAAAGATCCGTATAAAAAGTGGCTCAGGTCAGCTAGGAAGGACATCGCACATATTGGGTGGCGCATCGTGAAGTCACCCGATTTTGCCAGTCGCAAAATTGCCAGGGCTACAACCATTGTGCAATTCTAATAACCCAAAAACGAATGCATACATTAAAAAAGCAATGGATAAGGTTCAGATTAGTTTGGCGTTCTTCACTTACACCTATCCATAAAACGCCTTTCACCACCGGTCCTATATTAATCCCTGACCGATCCTTTGATACACGATTTGGCTCAAATTTTACGTTCTTGCAGCCTCTCTTTTAGTGAAAATGAATTGAACAAACATGGTTTCTTCCTTTGCAGTTCATGAAATATCCTTAGATTTAAGTAAATGTTTTTTTTACTGTAACAATAGCTGCCGGGTCATGACATTCACTTTTTCAATTTGGAACCTCTTAACCTAACTCAATACTCAATGAAGTATTTTTCCTCGGTATGTCACAGCCTGCTTGGGCACTGGGCTAGAAGCCGCAGAACAAAAGGGCCATACCATTTCGCCCCACTGCCAAAACAGGTTGAAACACAACCCGCTCACGTGAAATTACATACGCAAATTCGCGACTGACTGGTGGCGATAACGTGTAACTGATGTAGATTGAGCTTTTTATTCAACCCTACAGTTCAACCGTCATTTCCGCTGGTGTTCACCGTTTGCCCTACAGCGGGATGCTCACGCGTCTGTTGATTTTCGTGCGGATTAAATGATGATGCTAGTAGCCTTGCACTGCATCTACCGAACACTCTCCTACGCTCCCACCAGGGCCTAATGTCATGATCAACTCAAGAAGACCAGGAGAGGAGGGAGGGAAACTGTATCTAGGTGTGACACCATCCTCCCACATGTGTGGTAATCGTTTATGACTGCGGATATTCAATAACGAATGTCATGCCATGATTTAACCCCTCCCCTATGTTATTTCAGGGGATTTACCGTGCTTAGCCGATGGAGACGTCACACGAATGAAATATTCCATGAGCTCACGTGTTGGCCGGCAATTTGGCAAGTAATATACCTACGAGAAATTGAAACCTTTTCATAATCATTTATCTCTTTAAAAAGCCATTTCAATTAATTATTTTGCAATGGAATAACTACGCACTTTACCTTTTTCCAGGTAAAGCCAACGTAAAATGGGGAAAATTGACCGGTGTTTAAACATTCCCAGAAATAAAGGAAAAACTTTTTGACTGAAAATTTAAAAAGTGCTTTTACTCTTGATATTAGCGTTTTCTTCGCTGTATTTGCATATATTCGGACCACATTTTCGAGTGCCCGAATATTTTGTGAAAGCTGCTTACTTTCTGCCTGTTCTGGTTCAGGTTTTCATACTCGTTCGAAGTCAAGCACAGCTAGAAAACATCTGCACATATCTCGCGTACACCGTGACAGAAAATACATGCTATATCGTCGCTTCAAAAATGAACATGATTTCGGCCCCAAATCTTGGTGGGTAAAATAACCTGCAGTCAAAATAATTTATTATTGATTTATATTGCAAAAAAGCGTCTTAAAAGTTGCAAAACAGAATTTTTAAACGTGATGAATGTTTCGTTTTTCTGATAAAATGTCATTTTTCTTATCGATATAGCCTTATCTTTGGGAAAGATTAACCGGATTTTCCCTTGTATAAGAGAATATGTTTAACATATTTCCAGTTTTTATAAGTGCTTGTCCGAATTAAAACGTGCACAACTAAGAGCTTTTGATCTGTAGCTTTGAATATTCTAGGAAAATTTCTGCATATCATAAAACATCTGATTGGGTCCCATTTGGTTCCGCTTTTCCTTCAGTAAACAGACCTGAGGTAAACTCTTCATTGGTAAACAGTTTTCTGTGCAGCATTCAAAGCAAAAAAAAAATTAACATCATCAACAGTGTGCCATACTTTCGCCTCAAATTTCGATCAAGACGTTTCACGAGTTAGGCAATTTAGGCTTTCTAGTAGCTCCTGTTTCAAATTTTTATAGAACAAAATGTTTGTTTCCGTTTTGAAAAGTTTTCTAAATATGGGGAATTTAAGATAGTGGAAGGTCTTTCCTTTAAATAATGTTGCTTGTAAAATATATACAACATGGTACAGATCCAGTAAAACATTTCATATGCTGTGTGCTACTTTTTCTTCATACCTTAGAGAAATGTGATATTTGACTTGGACACAATGTATTAAGCGTGTAATTTGGAACTCTGAATGCATCTTTAACGGCAGGCTGGGTTCAAACTTTTTGGAAAGTTAATAGCGTTTTTGAAACCAGAAAGATGCTCCTTATTTGAGCATCAAATTTAAAAAGGATGCTATTGACTAATAAATCAGAACTAGAAGGGAATATATTAGTGCAAGAGTTTCCATAAAAGCTCCTTGAATTTCGAAATGAATCCAAAAAACAATGAGAAAAAATAATGCTTCCTACGGTGTCATTTTTAGCAGAGTGTAGTTTTTGCATGTCATCAAAAATATGATCAGTCAAAATTCTACGTGTAATTGGTCTTCTGAATACCTGAAATCTTTTAATATTATTTTGCGTGATGATTAATATTACAACATTACTTACGAAGCGAAAACACCGTTCAGAACTTTGGTTAACATTTTTTGAGCTATAAAACACACAGAACTTCCAGAGCAACGCCTAAGTGCGAAGATGCGTCCTCCATTCTGGATGTTACGGTGAATGTTACCCTCATGAGACATTTTGTGCTGAAGATGCCGGCCGTCATTTGGCATAAGAGAAAAGAATACGTAGCTGCTGGATTTATTTCATTTGCATTCTGCGAGTTATCATTCGGTGCTCTAAAAATTGCCTGTCAGCGCACTTCGTAGGATAAAACTTTTGTCATACAATAACTCATTAGAGGCATAATCCTCAGCGAGTATTGTTCAGCTGAAGGGAAAACATGTGGTGCTCCTAGCCACTGGCCACTTTTTTGTTAGTACAATCTTGGTGCCTGAGACAAGCGTATAGCAAAGTGCCTGTATCCTATGGTAGACTGATTTTTCGGTTGTATTTAGTTTTATTACGAAATAATCAATCTTTCACCATCTCCCTTCCTGTTCGTTGAATATCAACAACGATTACGTTGAGACATTTTATAACCGAAATCCAAATCCAATCATAGGTATACAGAATGGCTGTGTCTGTCTTATTAGACGCCATCAACCAGTGCTAGCTGCAAAAACAAATGTCGACATACCATATTTGAAGTCAATGTCAACGATTATCCAGCAGGTTTGAAATCGGGAGCTCGCAGTCCGTTGATTTTCCTCAACGCATCAGATCCGATTAATGACTCCAGATTTTTCTTCAATCTCATTAACTGATGCCTAAGGGTTGCCTCCAGTCTGTGTACGACTCCAACCGGAAGTGCTGCAAGAAGGCTGCTGACGGCCTCCAAGACGTCCCTGACGTGTGGAATCGCTCGCAAACATTTTGGGTCGGTGCTATTTTGTCTCTCGTCTTGCTTGCGCATGCACCGGTCGACGCAGTTCAGCGGGGGTAACCATTTCTCTGAATACCCGTCTAAGATAATGCGATTTGGTTACATTTTCTGGCGGTTCAGTGTAGTGTGTCTCAACGCGCTGAGCTAGCGTTCTTATGCGACTGCGTTTTGTGGCTGAGTTGCGCTTGATTTTCAGCAGTTGAATCGTATTTTTCCCCTTCTAGAACTTTTTATTATTTAGGCCTCCATCGACGAAGGCCATGGAGAAAGACCATCTGGTTGTTTTCTTCCTCACTCATTGTAACTTTAATGTCCGGCACGATGCTGTTGAGACGTTCTTTGGATATGAGCACCAGGCCCTATTTGAGGACGACGAAGTTATCATCCGCATGCCGTGTCCAGAATTTCTGTCTGTGGTGTTGGAAGATTAGCGAATCTTACCGTTGTATGGCTGACTCGGCTCTGCGTTCCAAGATCGTCGAAACTATTAGAGTTTTCTTTATCTGCTCGTATATTTTTCCGTCAAACGTGAACTACATCCAGTGACCGAACTACAGAAGCTAAGGCATTTAGGCTTTTCCGCTAGTATTCTCGGTTTCATCGTATTTGCTTCGTAGGAGAAGTTCAACTGTCTTGAATGCCAGATCCTGGGGGATCTATATAATAAGGGTTCCTCCTCAAAAGATACCATGAGCACACTTTTCAGAAGGCTGACCCCTTACGCTTCTCTAAGAATTGTATTGAGGGATAGATCGTAGTGTCCGAACCAGAGATCAGATATATAAGGCAACAAAACAGCCAATGTCAGTCCGTACGTTGCAGTGACTTCGATCGAAATGATGAATGGGAGAGAAGCATTCTCCTTTTACACGTTGGGGAGGTCATTAACCTGGGTCAAAGCCGTGTCTTGGGCCGTCTACACTCCTCGGTAATTCGGCGTTTTTAGATGCTATATAGACTGCAATGCCCTGTGTATGAATTATTCGTCTCTGATTCTGTCTCTGAAGATGGGATTGGGCCGGAAAACGAAACGTCAGGCGAGAAAGGTTCTTGTCCCAGCAATCCCGTTTGCTTCTTCTCAATTAATTACTGGGACTGGCAATTTCATTTGTATCAGTTATTTAAGGACTTTTTTAAGGCGCAATTTAACAAAAAACAGTAGCATGTTCATTTTAAAATTCTCATACAACTGCACAATTTTTTTAACCGATATATTACTTAATTTGACTCGAAAATTTAACAAACCATTTTTGGCGAATTTGAAATATTTTGTTTAGAATTGCTGTAAGCTCCAGCCATACGAACCCAAAGTCACCTGTTTCGAATGTGCCATATCTACACGAAGCCTCGGACAATGGACGAATTCTGACGGTGTTTTTAATGGAAATCTCCTCTGCCAGGTAGTCTATAAAGATTTGTGATGGAAGAACCTTACTCCCGTAGTCCTTACCACAGTCGTCGGGATGCCCATTGATAGCTTGGTTGTCCTCGACGGATACTGGTAAAGTTTTAAAACTTTTTAAAAACTTTTAATAAATTTATTATGCCCACAGATTTCAAGAACAAGAACTCTTTTGAGCCTGGTGGACATCCAGTGGATTCTCGGTAGATAGCATAGGAAATGCTGCATGGGCAGTGCGTTTGCTACATCAAATTTGATGAATTCCAGACGTTGCAGTTAGCTGGGTGGCTAACTGGATCCAAGTATAGTTAAACTCTTGGCTCTATTTGGGGCCTCACAGCTCAGGTGATCAGAGCGTTGGTTGTACTCAAACCCAATCCCTGTTGGCTTGAGTTAGAATCCCATCGAGGCCACCGAGTTTCTCGCAAATAGATCCAATTAATTCAGGACTATAGAGGTTAAAAAGCGTTTCCATCAGTCCAAGTGTCATTTTTCATGCCTTATATCGAACCCGACCACTTTTCGCTCAAAGACTCTAAAGCGTGTTTCTCTTTTCTCCTTTAACTACTTTGAAAAGGGAAATTATTTTTGCGACTTAAATTACGCGTGAAAATTGCTGCAGTGCGCTAACATGTTTCATCTCAATGCACCAAACGGTACGATTGTTTCCAAGTTAGAGCGCCCTGGAATGCCTGCATGGATCTCAGTCCAGAAATTAATTTTTAATTATATTTTGATGCTGACATTGTGGGCCTGAAAGGAGGTGGTGGCATCTTTTAGGTTTTTCTATCTGAAGATCCAAAGGTGTCTCTAGTAACACAAACGCACTTTTTGTATATGCGGTTTTAGGGATCATGCAGGGGTATATAACATGACTAGGCCAAGTAAAGTTGGAATGCCTCATTCCAATGTAAAAGTGATTTTTGATAAGGAAGAAGTTTTAGTGACTGAAGGTTTACCGATCGGGGGCCCGAATTATTTTTAAAAGTGTGGCTTCGCTTGTATTGTTCAATTACCTTGGCAACTCTTCCAAAAACACTATTCCTAGGAACCACAGAAGGCAACTCAGTTCTTACTTTAGTCATCTGTATAATATTTAAAAGGGACTGTGGAGTACCATCCTCTATTACGAGATGGTATCGTGCTTTATTCTAGGCAATGTTCAGAAGAGAGTTTTCGGGTTGGAATAATCTAGGTAAGGGTAAGGGTCACGAGGGTTAGTGTTAAGGCTAGGTTTAGAGTTGTGACAAGGGAATAAGTACGCCCTTGGAATTGAACGTAAGGTGGTCGGTAACCAAGACCAAGCAGCCAATGTGCTTCGTGTAAATAATTCGATCTTCTCCACCCCAAAAAGAGAACTCTTTGGCTTTATCATCATAAGCAACACTCAAGAACTGTTTATTAGTTTATATCCGTTGTTTTTGTAACTTAAACTGCGCAAAAATTCTTTCCCTCAAAAATTAATCGTAATGCCAACATTTCTGCTCTCTTGGAGGCGTGTGATATTTAGGTCAGCTTTTTTTACCACAGATTGTGCTAAATTTTGATAAAAGATGTGCTGCGTAAATCATCATATCCTCGTATCACAGTGTCTTATTTATCCAAACATTGGTTTGAGTCGCCATGCAACTGTGAAACATAAACTTGCTTCCCTCAAGTCGGCCCCACGCTTTCGCAAACAAAAAACTTCCTCGTAAATGTAAAACATTTTCACCGGAATTCACTAATATCTTCCATCCCATATCCACCTGTTCGAAACGCCGACTGGCTACCTCCCTCTTCTCCCCCCCCCACACTTGTCGACGTTGAACGAAATTCAATGGGACTTTGAAATGCGTTCTCCCTTACCAGTTTGTCTGCATTTTTGTGATGGAAGCAGCCTACTTCCTGCGTTAATTGAAAGACTGCTGCCGCTACATGGGCGAACATGCGCAACCAGGGCCTGGTGCGTTATGTAAGCCGTCCCGGTTCCTCCTGTCACTGTGTCTCTGTTGCCAAGTCTGGTGTTGGTTGCTGTGCCGGCGCACACCCGACGTTCTCGCCACGGTCGATGTTTAGGCGCCTCCAGGAGGAAGTGTTTTGATTGGTCGGCCAGGGCAAACGCTAGCACCTGCGCACTTTGCAACGCATCCGCGTTCTGGTACCTTCTTTCCTGTTGCCCCGACACATCATAGTCGGTGAAACGAAAAAGGCCAGCGACTGTGAGTAAACGGTGCTTCAAACATGGTTACCCGAGTGCTTTCGGTGAAACTAGTGCGCGAGGACAGCTCCACGCCCTGGGGCTTCCGCATGGAGGGTGGCGTGGATGTGGGTCACGCTCTGAACATCCAGGCCGTAAAACCAGGTGGGCTGGCTGACCTCAGCGGCCTCCGTCCCGGCGACCTTGTCCTGCGTATCAACAAGACTGATGTACGACATCTGACCCACGAAGAGGCCAAAATGGAGATAATTCGTTCCAGTAATGACTTTGAGATGGTCGTCGAACGCGTTGCCTATGGCTCCATGCCCGCCGCCGAGCCTGTTGTCACCTCCTCCACTGTTATCCAGCCCATGTTCGTGTCCCCAACCAAGCGTTCTGCCCCGGTTCCGGCTATTTACCGCCAACCGCAGCCGCCAAAACCAGTGCCTACTATGAGCTCGCCTACTTGTGCCAACCTGAAAACAAGTAGTCCACTACACAACTTTCCTTCGCCGGGCGTTACGTACAATGTTAATCCCATACCCTTCGGGCAGCCAGTACCAGCACCAGGAAGCAGCCTAGTGGCACACTCCGCGGACGGACGCGTAAAACGCGTGCTGCACAACACCTACAATTCACCCATGGGTCTCTACTCGGAGCGTAACGCCAGTTCCCAGTTTGGCAGCACGCTGGCGCAAAAGGGTGTCACTGCGACCGGGCCTTCAGGACAGCAGGCTTCGCTCCGTTGTGCGGCCTGCGGGGATCCCATTCGCGGAGTCATGGTGCGTGTACACAACGAGATTCCCATGCACCCAGAATGCCTCAAGTGCTGCCGTTGTGGGGTCGGTCTGCGCAACATTGGTTATTTCTACATTAATGAGGCCCTGTACTGCGACAAGCATGCTCAGGAGGCGGTCAGATCGCCCCCAGGTGGTGGCAGGGGAATCAGGCCTATTCCAGTCTTCAAGTGAGATATCAAGCCTATTCTTTATCATCTGCAGATGTGGCATTATGTGTGAGAACCTGTGTATGTATTTTGTGCGTGTTTGTACGCTTAATTGTCTAGGAGAAACCTTTTTAGCGCCTGAGACTCTTCGACTTGGCTGTCTTACAACCTGAATACGCTTTAGACCCTACTTTCGCACTCAAGCGGCGCACTAGCCAAGAATAAATCTTCACTATTTCTGTTCCCTTCACCCTCAGTCTACAGTCTCCATGCAGGAGTCCTCTGGTTGGTATTTTCAGCACGCTTCAGAACTTTCTATAGATGATGCCAATAAATGCTATTGAAAACTGAAATCTATTTCTGGAAATGTCTGATGTTAACCGAGTATATGTCTAGGTCTAGGGCCTTCTACACAACAACTCCATTGTGGCCTTAATTCAGTGCGCTTGCCAGTCTTTAGCCCTGGCTATTAAAGTTTTTATTTTGTAGGAAAGTTGTTGACCTATGACGTAACTGGACGTGCTTGTCTGTGTGCGCCTCTGGGCTCAATCTACTATCCTCGAAGAAAGTCGATGGCGTCGAGTCATCTTTTTAGAGTAGAAATAACGACAAGGTCCTTTCCTGTATAGTAGACGTCATCTGAAATGCATACCGAACCTCAGGTTTCTGAAACCTTAGATTCAATAGTGATGATTCCTGATCACAAAAATATAGGACAACGGAACCGTGACACACTGATAGAATTTTGGGCTACTTACAGCCTAATTATCAAGGATTCCGTGTTAGAATCCCAGTTAATCTGGAACTGCGTTGGGCATGACTGAACAACGAGGGCTTATATGTGATAAATTACAAGTGGTGTCTTCATTTTCTTTGTCCATATTTCTTCGCTGAATATCAATTTTTAAAGAAATTGAAGAATCTGGTCTGTCCGAATAGTAGACGTCTGCGCTTAGATGGAATGCAGTTAAATGAATTTTCACCAAATAATGTACCATTTTCTCGGGTAGTCAACTTACTGAGCTATCTTCAATGTGATTTTTGATATCTCGCTCAAAATAATTAGCAGATTAGGTTAAAATTTAACCTTTCTGGGTTGCTTTGGCAGAGTAGGTGGCGACGGCCCATGCACAAGACCGAAGTATGACTTGTGGTGCATTATAATCAATGAATTACTTGGCCTAATATCAGATATTCGCTACTACGAAACGAAATGGCTACAGCAAGTCAACTAGAACATTGAGTTATTTTCCACCAATAGGGAATCCTTGTTCCGTAAGACCATTATTGATTTTATTTTACCATACTGAAAATTCATGTAACTAGTGAAACGATGTTTTACTTAAGGCGAACATAATGAACTTGCAGGAAACCGATTTACGGCCGCAACAGCTGAAGAGGTTGTTTCCAGTTAAGACTGTACAAATCTACTGCGTTGTACTATGTGCCTTCAGGAAATCCTGTGGTGATTAATTTCCCGACATAAATGGTAACCTTTCATAGGCGTTTTGTTGTAACGCTTACAAATGTGGGGCAAGAAAGTATTGGTTAACGGAATCTGTGTCTAGTAATTGGGTTGCAGAGAATTTCAATTGCTGTGCTTACTTCAACCTATAACCTACTTGTGTACCAGAGGGGGTTAGGTAGAGAGAGGCAATACCTTACAGCATCGTCATGGCTCTATCTGTTTTACCGAGAAGCTTACATGCATGGTCAAGTTAACATGGTGAATCACACTTTCAATCATACTTGACAGGATGGCAACTGCCCAGTATGCACCAAAGGTGAAAACACATGTAAAGTTATTCGCACGTCCCATGGAATGCGTGTAGAGTGAGTCACCTTTAGCCCTATTTTCCCTGTTTGACTTTTTTCTTTGTCTGAATTGGTGACCATGTTGTTGGAAGTAATGCCCCCACGATCTGCACATGCCTTTGACGAATCGCTTGTAATTGAAGCGACTTCTAAGAAAGAAGTGGATTTCGAGCATCCCAGTGCGAGTAAAGTAAGCGCTTGTGTGTCCTCCCGTTAAAATACAAAGACTGGCCTTATCGAAGTGAATGGGTGTGGTTAGTGGTTAGTGGTGGTGGTGGTGTGGTGGTGGTGGTGGTGTGGTTCGTGGTGGCGAAAGGCTTGTTCTCCTCAACTCAGGCTTAACCTGTGTAAAATTTGAGTTTATTTCAACCACTTAGAAACTGGCTGCAGCTCAGGACAGTCAGTGTGTGGATTTTTTTATTTGATCTTTCGTTTTGAAGAACGAAGCCTTCTCACTGAACGGTGTTATCAGCAAAAGGCCATCCAATTTCGTACCCGTAATACTGCGCGGGGACGTGGATGATCCGCAGTTTCTTATCCCACTGCTACGAAAAGTTCCCTGTACAACCGCTCCTATACCTTTGCCTGCACCGCGTATTAATAGGGATCTTTGCAAGTTCCAATGTCCAAATGCAGACAACAAAACTTCGTACATTTCTACTGAAATTACTTTCCTCTAACTGTACTGTATCACTTCATTCTGAATCGTTCGTCAATGGTTCGGTGGAAGCATTGGTCGTCAAGCTGTCTCTATTTCATTGTTACTTCCCAGATAAGCATTTTTTGTCGGAAGTGGGCGGACGGAAGGCAGTTTTGCAGTCATTTAAATAAACTTGGTGCAGCCCTCAGGCAAAAAGTGATACTGCTGGCTTACGAGAAGCTTACCTATTGTGAAAAAATTCAAGATGGCGTCTCAGAACGTTGGAATGTTGGTAATAGTACACTAAATATGTAACTTTGCATCCAAGAGTGAATTCCCCAGAAGCCCAGAAGGCAATTTAAGCCATGCTGAAGCGTTCACTTTATCTCAGTTGTGTATTCTGACTACAATCCTCGTTTGAACGTTTTCGAGCCCTTTTGGAGTGCCCGATCTAGTGGTCGATAACAAAGACCAGTAACAGAGGAGTGTACATCGATATCTGTATGGAGGCTTTCGGTTATAACAGCGTTCAGTTGTGCTTTAATTTGATCAAGGTAGTAAAATTCCCTATTTCGAGGTAAAAAAAACCAATATTTCTTCGGGGATAGTCTGTATGAAGATGTTTTTTCAGTTTAATATACCGCATTCGACTTGCCTGATTACATTTTATGACGTAAATTGAGATGATCAGTTGTGGAAAACTAAATTGCTGTACATTTTTTATTCCCCTACCTTTTCCGGAACATGACCGTTTGCGTGCCAAACATGTTTATAAGTAATTTTGTCGGTTCAAGTGTTTAAAAATTCGATCGTTAAACTGGGTAACCATGTATTCCGGCATTTTGTATGCTAATTCGTATCCTAGGCCAAGTTTGTGCAACCGAGCGTGTTTTTTCCCTGAAATTAACTAAGTCTAAATTTAAAGGTTTTACCCAAACGGAACTTACGGCCATTGACAATTGATAGTTTTGCCTGACACGGGCAGCATAGTGAATTCTTAAGACTCATCTAGAGATTTAATCCATAGGTTTTTTTACTGAATCTGTTCCGTTTTCTGTTTGCCTAGCCTATATATTAAGCTCTCAATAATAAGAAGAGATGAAATGGTTGAAACTAGAGCCAGACGGTCGTTATTAGAATGTGTGGAAGCCACTGCTCTATGGTGTGTACTAAAACTTTAACACCGGTAATTTGAATATTTACTCACGCTTTCTTCTATGAATTTGCATTCAAATGAAGTTCAGTCATTGATTAGGCAAAGCCACGATGAGTGACTATTTCATCGACGATAAAAAAAGAGATACGTTTTATTTTGATATTATCATGTAAAATTCATCAAAAAAGACCTCCATTCATTTTGGATAAACTTGGTCCACAAAACAGAGCAATGAAAGAAAACAGAAGGTGTTTGGTAACCGAAAGTTGCAACTCTCCATGTCATGAACGGTCATCCGTGAATGCGTCGCGAACTGCCCTATATTTTCTTCCATAACGGTGCAGGCGTCGTTTTGAAATGGCCTTCTTATCGTAGTTAAAATAAACAACGAGCGGTAAATAGCGGTTCCTAATGCGAAAAATAGACCAGCCCGTGTACATATAAGAACACTCACGTGTAAATGGAGGAGAACAAATGTCACCTCAAATTCAAAAGCCCGCCAGAGGGTAACTTCTAGTGGGACGACTCATCCCTTATGTGGCGGAAGGATATTGCACAGCTTCTAGATATTTTGATGAAGGCATTCACTGAAATTTATTGAAGTCATTGAAATTAACATGGTCTTTGCTTTCGAGGACAAGTAAATTGCTAGATTTTGTCTTCTTGAAAAAATATTTTTCAAATTTACTCAATACTTCAAGTCAAGTCAAGTCAAGTCAAGTTTATTAAGAGAAAGATAGGCAAACGCCTTTGAACTCCCTCTTGGGTACAGTATGGCTAAAAAGCCTCTGGTACATCATGAAAATGTAAAAAAGATTGTTTACATAATAGCGTGCGGAAAATAAGCAGCTGTTGGCTTATCGAAAAGAGTAAACATAAATGTGTACTCGCATATTACGGCTGAAATAAATTGATAATTTGTAAGTTATAAATTAAACTGTGTTACTGTCTGTTCCTAGTATTAAAAAATTCATGTTACGCACGTTTATTAATAGCATGATCAGGCTTTCAAGCGAATATGGTGGCATATCGAATCATGTGTCTTCAGAAAAAAGCTAGCTACGAATAAGGGACACAGATCACGAACAGGCAAACACTTACCCGATCACCTGTTGTGGTCAAGCCTAGAATTTACTGAATAGGGGTCGGATAGGTCCTTAGCAGTTTTGGGTGATTTATCGCATTCCTGAAAGAGATCATTGGATTGCGACATTTATTTCTATCTGTATGAAGAATCCCACTTGTACTGAAAAATTCTGCATCCTTTTGGCATTCTATGCTGTGTGCTTTGTGTGAGACATCAGCCAAACTATAGCTATGACATTATACGAGGAAATTTTGCGAATGCTTTCAGCCTTTTCAGAAGTACAGGGAATAATGCGGCCAAAATAAACTATGCAAATGACTGTAAGCAAATGCATTTTGAGAAAAATGAATTGATAAAATGTGTACCGTTAACTCTGAATGACCCAGCTAAAAATGCCAAAACGAAAAAGGCGCACTTCACCTAATATTTTATCTGAATAAGGTTTTTAACGGTTCCCGGTCCAAAAACCGTATGTTAAGAAGTCCAATTTAACTTCAGACTGTATATTGACGTTAAAACACCCGTATTTTACATTTTCTTTATCCATTCTAGCCATGTTTCACGATTTCCTGTACAGTAAGCCATGTGGAGCGTTTAGAAACACGGTTCTGTGCAGACAAGTCAAACAGCGTGTCGAGCGGTGAATGCGAAGACCACAGCAACCACATTTCCATACAGGCAGTTGGCGGTCTAGTGTGCAAACAACTAAGCTGGGATAAGAAACGACAACTGCAACATGTGTTACCCTGTTTTACAACAGTTAGCCTTTTCGTCAGAAAACAGTTTACATTCAGCCAACTGCCAGGATTAGGGTGGTGCGTAGTAGGCAGTGTTGGTTAGATAATAAACATACACGCTTCCCCATGCTAACTACTAAACTGCCAGTGCCAGCCGGATGATTTTCGGTTGCCAGCCCTGCCTTCTTTTATTACGGAGGAAATGAATGCGCAACCATATATATATATATATATATATATATATATATATATATATAAAGCACAAGAGAAATACTATAAGTGCAAAGGCCCACTTATGCATGAAGAGGGTTTGATGGGGTGCCTCTTCCGTATATAATATTTTATATAGTAACTGCGTCTTTAATGCTAACGCCTTAGGTGGAGTATATTCTGTTTCCGACCTTGAGTTATTTGCAGATTGCAAAAGGATAAGCCAGAAAATTTTGAACTCTGTTAGTGCAGGCACTTTGGAAATACTTGTGTAAATCTTAACTATTTATCCTAATTGTCTAGTACATTATCTCTCATACCGAAAACGACGGTTAATGAAAAGTGCAAAAGAAATTATTAGCCTCCTCCCTGTCTGCCTTTTGCACAAAAGCATGTGTAGATCACTTAATGCAAGGTTTGAGACAGGAATAATGCGTAAAATAAGACCTTCGTGGGTGAACTGGAGCCTTTTTAAGATAATTGGATTAAAACCAGGATCATTACATTTATATAGTTTGAAATTAAAATACAGTGCTTATGGTCATATTATTTCGCAAATAAGTCGTTCGGGGTTTTATGCATCATATTATAAGTTAAATTATATTAAGTTTGCACAATTCGCTAGCTTTTAATGTGATCTAATAAATCATCTTATTATCAAACTCGTCCTGCTGGCAATCTACGTCCATCAACGGAGGTTGTTGCAATTTTGCGTTACGGAAGAGGGTTCATTTCTGGTAAAGAGAAACAACACTGTTCCAAACAAAGAATTCTTGTAACTTTTCGTGTGAGTAAGACAAACAACACTTTTCCATTTTTTGCCGATTCTCCTCAGACCATCTGAAACAACTTTTCCAGATGCCGAATATTTTCTAACTATTTTCGCTACACTTCTAGCAGAAAGAAGGCCCATGTAAATGTGATCTCGATTTCCCGAGCAAAAGAAAAAGAGTGGCTTTAACATCTTATCACGTTTGCCTAGATTGAGCCACTTTATCTGTCCTTTCTGTGGGTCTTCCTTCAGCCCATACTCCTTTCATGGAAGCCGAGGAAACCACTTTTTCGAAGTTTTCCTATCAAAACGACAATGATGTAAGTGTTCTGAATGGATTTGCCTGTTGCACACGCCATTTCACATACAGCGACCACCTTTACCGTGTTTTCTAGTGGGCTCCAGATGGGATCGAGTTTGCGTTCACTATAAGCAATAAATTTCGTATAAACCGGAAGGAAAATAAATTATTCAAATAAGAAGATATTTCTATATAATACAACTAGTGTAAAAATCTTAAACTCGTTCAACAACCTCAGTTCGGAAATCCAAGCACCTTCGTTCCAACCTAATAAAAGGTCAGCCAGGTAGGCCTAGTGCGACTAAATCACTTTTTAGAAAGCGCGCATTCATGCTTTTGAACATAATGGATTGACACAAACTTCAGAGTGCGCAACATGCTGATTAATTCTGGATTCAAAGCGTGTTTGGCCGGTGTTAAATCAAATATAACGCACCACTAACATTTCCTTTAGAAGTGCCGTTCACCTTTTTGTCTAAGTGGGTCTAGGCTCATCCCTTAGGCGCATTTGCATGCCTTTTCAATGATGTTTGTGGGGGTCTGAAAGTCAGAAGGAGCAAACGTTCTCAGGCAAATGATGAAAGAAAACCGACAATTCGTCGTGAAAACTACAAGAGCATTTTGCATGTATTTGAAAGGCAAGGCAGCTCCTAAACACTGTTTGTTTATTTAAGGCCAGACAAAGTCAAATTCGGTTGCTGTATCGTCGCCCCTGTTTGACATTCACCACTTGATGGTTTCCCCAAAGTTGTATACAAAATGTCGACAACTAGATTGTAGCTACATCACCATCGGTTTGTGCATTGCCACGGGTCATCACACGACTAGTCTGCATTCGCTAGATAAAGCATACATACCTGTGGTCTACAGTCAAAATTAAGGCTACGGGTACCACTTAGGGACGCTGGGGTAAAACCAGAAGAGTTATTAATACAAGCAATTCGCGAAAATCTACTTTTTATATACCTCTTCGTCAACAACGGGTCAGTGTCACTTGCAAAGCCTTACTCTAATTAGTACCCCTCCTGAGCACCGCTGGGGGTCTAACTTAAGGCAGTGATGGTTTTGCCATCCACGTCCGTGCTGTTACTTGAAGTAATTTCGTCATCCATTTTGGATTTTGGTGTAATAATTACTCGACAGTTAGGCTAGTTGTCATTGGATATTTTGGTCGCCCGCACCCTCCTTAGCCAGTCTCAGCACGGAAGATTGGAACGGTAGGTCATTGCACTTGTTGATGGACTGATGGCCTGAGAACCCCGATTCTAGCAGCTCACAGCTTACGTGGTAGTCACATCATGCGAGGATTTCGGCTTCGAAAAACCTAAAGATATGGTCAGGTTCCGTCAAGTGAACAGCAAACCTGAGAGCTGGCTTTTTTCTCTTTATGGCTGCTCTGTGCTCGGGCATTCGCGTCCAGTGTAATCTCCCAGATTCTCCGACCCAGTTGATTTGTCCACAATTGCAACAGATGCAGGAAACGACTTCAGCTGTTTCCTCATGCGACAAAGTATCTTTCGGCCTCATGAACCGGTGCCTGATGGCTGCCTCTGGCCTGTGTGCAACATCAACTCCAAATGGATTTAGAAGGTGGCTGATGGATTCCGATATGTTTTTCACGGATGAAAAAGCTCGCCAAAATTAAGGGTATTTTCGATTCATCACTCATTTGTTTTTCGCATGCACTGGTTAGAACAGTTGCGCGGATACCCATTCACTCTCAGTAGTCATCGAAGTTATCGTATTGAGCAACCTTACCTACCGTTTCACTGCAATACGTCTCAACGCGCTGACATAGCGCCCTAGCATAACTGTGTTTGCAACTGATTGTGTAATTGCTATTGAAGTTCATTACTTAAGTCATCTTTGTCACTTTCCTGAAAAGTTTGGTTTTTAGGCCACTACAATCTTTGCGGTAAATGAGGACATCCAGAAAGTCCAGTGGTTTTTTTCTTCATCCTCCATCGTAAATTGTATGCCCAAGAATATAAAGCCGAGATGTTCTAGGAATATCAGCCCCTGATCCCTTTCGATGACGAAAACTTTATCATCCATAAACCGAACCCAGAATTTCAATGGGACCCTCGCATTTATTCCGGCCTTAAAACCTCACTTTAACACTTGAGTTAAACTTAACTCTTACCATAAGCCAAACCTAAAACCTGATCCTAGCCTAACCATAACCGTAATAATAAACTTAGTCAACTTGGAAATTGGTAAAAGACCCCAAAAATGGTATTCGTACTTCAGAGTTTTGCTCTCTTTTCCATGGAACTTTCAAAAACACAAAAAACGTGACTGGAAGGGAGGAAATTTAAGAAGGGCGGTCTTCCTCCTCCTCTTATTCTCCATTAACGAATACCTGAAGCAAACGCGATTAAACCTTTATTGCGGCATTTTTGAACATTTTCCCTCGAATAAATTCCCAGTTTTAAACTTAATAAGAAAATATTTCTCACTTAGAATTGGTTGCTTTCATGTCTTATTTCACTTTGAATGGTTTGGCTGTCCGGACTCAAGAACGAAGCGATACCTGCCCTGTCGCTTCAAATAGCCTGGGAAAACAGCGCAATTTCCCTATATCGACGGCCATTAAAGGTATGTGGCAGGACAACCAAGAAATTTTAACCAAAGTTCAAAAGTATGATTTCGATTATAAAACGCGAGAGTGCACTCAACGTCCCATGTTCTATATCCGGGGTAAGAGTGCAAAATTATCTGTGACATGCGGAAAGTGATGCGGGCACAGTCAATAACTGTGGAAAGTCTTTGTTTTCATCCTTCCTAAATTTGAAGAAACTTTACTAGTAGCTTAAATGGATGTACCAGCGAGATAATGCTGGATCATTTATCATCGTTGGATAAAAGAGAACTACTTGAACCCTTTCCAGAACCTAACATAATTTCTTTTCGGGTGAATCTGTATTGCGGAGACGTTTGCCTGCATACTTTTACGAGTTTTATGTGTTCGTCCGTGCTTAGATTACATTCGAATTCGATGCTTCGGCTGCTATTTGATTTAAGCCCACATTCTTTGCCGTAGGATATGTTCTTATTTTAGTCTGAATACAATAGGCTATAGAAATCTCGGCATAGTTCCGTTTCACCCATAAGGTTGTTGTCTGTTTATCCGATTTTTTGCCGCGAGCCTTGATGTCCCGGAATGCGTTTGAACTCGGGATCAGCAATGCCCCCGGATTTAGAGACATGCGCTTCCAATGCAGCCTATCGGCCCCGAAGGGGAAGAAGGGTTGTATGATTATTTTAGCTCCTCTCGGATTCCGACTTCCCCCTAAGAATTATATATACACGTCATTTGATTTTCTAGTCCAGGGAATTAAGTTGTAGGTCTTTAAAACACCTACGCTGGATGCAGTGTTGGCATAAGGTGACGGTGTGATTTCTAATAGCTGACAAGTGCCAATTAAAGTTCCTGGTATATTTCTGAATTAAAATGTGGGAAAAGCTCCCACCGGATAATCTCAAAAAATCCTTTAATATCCTTTCTTCCTGAAAGTATTTCTTTGAAATGCTTTACATTCATATATTCAAAAGCATCTTGTATGCACACGATTACTTTTGCCTATGATTACTTAAAAAGGATAAACGATAAGCGCTTGCTTGTTAATAAAATTGCCATACCTTCTGCTTCAAGCTACTGAGAATATGATTGTTGTTTTTCTGGAAACGTTCAAAATTGCAACCAGTTCACCTGTGAAAAAGATAAACATGATAGGTCGTAAGGAACTCAGGAAAATTTGATGGTCTCTTTTTCACATTTGGGGCTGTGGTATAGATTACCTCTATTGTATTTTATGCCGTTAATGGTGGAAATATGCATCAAAAAGCACAAAAGAACCAAGACGGCAATTTTAATCGTCCAAACTTGGTGAATATAGGCCTACATCGGTTACCAAGGCGTCAAAATGTGTGTGTCACTATTAAGCCGAATTTCAACGGTGCCTTAACCAGAACAGCTGACACCCAATTGCGGCTGCATTTTCACTTCGCCCTCCAAGTCGGATCACCTAGCAACGCTTTCTGAAGTTGCCATTTATAGGTTAAAAGTGCATTCTTTCTGCGCCAGCATAGCCGCCACTCCTGTCAGAACCTATACTGCCTTTATCATAGCAATCTGTGCAAGTTAAGTCCTGGGTATATTATTTGACATTTAGTCCCTTCTACTTAATAAATGCCTCTTTCCCATATCACGTGTGTACATGAACGGCTTTGAAAAGCCTGCGCTCACTGGGTTTTGCAACGCATTTATCGGATAGTTCAAAAGCAGCATACCATTTTAAAATTTTACACGAAGATGCTGAGAAGTGATATCTATCGATTTATATGACATGTCAACAGGAAAGCTTTAAATACGACCTTGAAACCGAGCTCTTGCATTCTGGAAGTCATGAGAGCATAGCAAAGTGTCCAAGATATTTCGTATAATCAGTACATCAAGCACAACCTAAAACGTGTAATGACTCGATTCATGAATAGCTCCTTACCCTCACAACAAAGATCGGTCTCGACAAGAGGAAAAGTGGAAGAACAAGACATAGATAAATCTTCCTCTATATCAGCCTTTGAACAGCTTTATTAGGCATTGGTGTTAACGGGTACATAAGGGCATGCTCTGTCGGTCTTAAGTCATATCTGTGGGAGTGCTATGTCATTTGTCCTGTTATGCTTGCTCCAGCATATGTTCAAGGTCTCTGCGTCTAAGTGTGCAAGGGTTGACTTCCTCGAGGCAGACAGGAAAAGCCGTGTTTGGCTGCCTCCTTCTGGTTCAGCGAGTAAGTTGTCTACAGGAAAGAAATACCGTCAGGGATCAGGGAGACTGGTATTGTCATCTCCATATCACTGATCATCACCAGTCTAGAAGAAGATGATAAGATCGTTGGAACAAAACATTTATTGGCTTGACGTCTCAGATTCTCACTCGAACCGATCATCACAGACAGTCTCGGAAAAGAATAAAGAGGCATAAAGAGCACCGTATTTATAAGGAACAGGTGCCAGGCAACCACATGCCTATTACAGTTGGCAGCACTTGTGTTCATTACTGGGACTAGTCATCGATGCGATGATTTCTGACCGGCTCGTACCCGAGTCGTTAATTGCCATTCTTTCGTCATCATTGTTCGTTGTAGGCAAGAAGAATACTCGGCAATTTGGCTCACTGGCATCGGAACTGCTGGTCACCGGCTTCTTCCTCGCGGGGCTAGAAAAATCGCAGGACAGAATATGGAGGTGGAAGATTATTGCGCTTGTTAATTGACCGTCGGCGGCGAATTGTGACTCAAGCAGCTCACGTCTCACGGAGTTTTCAGCTCTTTCGAAAATTTTAGCCTCGTCAAAATTAAAGGTGCGGCCAGGTCCCATTGCAGGAGTTAGCATACTTCCTCCTCCTAACTGTTACTGTATGGTTGGTCATCCTCATGCGGAGTAGTCCTCTAGTTTCTCCGGAGTAGTTACCTTGTCTGCAAATGCAACAGATTTTGGGGGGGTGGAATGTCTATTTCCTACTCTTACCCTACCTCCTGAACTAACTGATAGTGTGGAAATTTATGCATTTTGCTGGAGAGTTGTATTGCGCTACATCTGCACTAAGTAAGCTCTAGTAGAAAAAGGAAATGTTTTTAGACCTTAAGTAGCAATTAAGATCTTGACAGATGGACTAGGATGCAACAAATCAAAGAAGGTACTTTACAAAGACTGAGGTTCAACCCACTATGATTGTTCTCTTTACAAATTGAGGATTTAAGGAAACTGGCATCCTTCAAGTATTTCAAAGAGAAGGAGCAACCCTCAAAGTGGGAAGGAGATAGAGAGAGAGCTACGCTTTATTTTGAAAGTAAAATTCAAAAACTTTCCGCAAAACATGTCATCCATTCACCGTGAATAAGGTTGGGCACACAAACCACACAACACCGTAAGATCACAAACGAATGGCCGAAGAATGCATATATTGACATCATGAAGAATCGTCCTTGAATGCGTCTCGAAATATCAACCAAATTGGACTTCTTTCAAAACGTGCGCTGATGACCTCATTTATGCTGTGCGAATAAACAAATATGGTTAAAATTCGGTATATAAGGTTTTAAATAGGGCAACGGACGTACACATAAGAGGACTCACAGGCGAAGGGGAGAGCAGAGAAGATGGCGGCCCTATTTCAAAAGGAGGAGGATGGAGAAGGGGGCAGGCGTTTACTACCGGTTAATTTAAACCCTCTAGCCTCCGCACCTTTTGGGTAATGATGACGTATACGACCCCTAATACAGGTAGCCCTGTACGCAGGAAGGGTAAATAAATCTGGGTCCTATTTGTAAAACCAAGATCTACAGTAGTCTCCCCATCTCCCGAAATGTCAAACGAAATCTAAAATTTTGGTTTTCGATTCATACAGATCACTTAAATAGGGTGGTCGTATTGATTATCGTGCAGACGATTTCTGAGATATTTCAGTCACGTTAGAAGACCGGCTTTTGAACGAGCTACTCTCTAACCGCCAGCTAAAAGGAAACTTTGTAAAAAAATGGCTTATTAAATAGTGTGCATTTTAATCATTGATTTTCGATGTTCTTGTTAATTCAAAAATATTTTTTAGAAAAACCACATAAAAATATTATTTCTTGTACAGTTTAATAGCAAAGTACGTCATCTTCATATTTTATACTTGAAGAAAGGTTATCTTTCATTTATTAAAAGGTTTCCAAATTGCTGAATAATTTTGAACTCTCCCAGTCCTTACGCTTGAACTCACGGTTTCGAAACTACATGCTGCATACATTCTGTGATAGGAAAGATCGTAAATTAATTTACGGTGTGAATAAGAGGTCATAGAGTTCTCATAAAATGTCGCAATGGATTTTGATAATTAATGTTAACTTCTTTGTATAAAACATGAGCCCGACCCTTCATCATCTTTCTATTTCTTGATGTGCAAATTATGCTACAGTTTGTTTCCTCAAACATTTCACCCGCATGACACTAAATAAAGTGGTTGCGCAGTTAGAACTGCCCAACTCACATGTGAAAGTATCCATCTGATTGCTCAAAATAAGTAAGTGAAAGCTAATTTTACTGTAACCGGTTAGCGTGGAATGGTTTGCCTTCGCTCTAACAAAAATGACGTCTATGCACTCATTCACCAAAATTGACGCTCGCCGAGTTTGAGGCATAGATAATGTTCTTAATCAATGCAACACATTTCTGCGATTCGCTGTCTGGATTGTTCGTGGGCTACAGACTAGCGTGCGATGCCTAAGAAATGAATCTAAGTTAAAATTAATACTAGTTTTTACTGTCGATCTGAGTAGGCATTATTTTTTTCAATTGCGCATAAAAGGAGAGAGGATGAGACATTTGCTGGTCTTCTTTGGAGCAAGCACTTAGAGAAGATATCTTAGGTTCTGTTATCACATTTCCACGTGAAACTTTTACTTGAATGCCACCCGTTTCGCGGAAACTACGGTGTTATCTCCAGTGCTGCCAGTGAAAACTTCGAACTGACCATCAACACGGGGAAAACGGTGGTCAACACCAACAACGCAGATTGCATCAATTTAAACGGCACTCAACTGCAAGCTGCAAACACCTTCACCTACCTGGGCAGCACATTCTGCCATTTCATCGAAATCGACGGTGAGGTAGGCTATCGGATCTTGTAAGCCAGTCAATCCTTTGGTTGCTTGCGAAACATTATCTGGAATCATTATGATCTCCACTTCAGCACCAAGCTTACGATGTACAAAGCTGTCATCTTGCCGACTTCGCTGTATGAAACGGAGACCTGGATGATAAACACGTAGCAGGCGCGGAAACTCAACCAATTCCATTTTAGTTGACTAAGCAGAATAATGAAGGTGAGATGGCAAGACAGGATCCATGACATAGAAGTGTTGGAATGAACAGGCCTTTTGAGCATCTATGCCCTGCTGAGACAACTTCCAATGCGCTCCAGTGGCCACCTTGTGAGGATGGACAACAAGTGATGACCCAAACGGCTCTTTGATGAAGAGTTTGCAATGGATTCCAGTCAAACGGGGGCCAAGTGCGACGCTACAAAGACACTGAAGACTTCCGTAAGCAAATGCAGATCAACCAGTCAAACTGTACAGACCTCATTCGGAACCGAGAGGAAAGTGAAGACAGGAGCAGTGATCTAAGAAACCAAGCGCATAAATGCCACCAAAGCCAAATGCAAACCTCGCAAATCCCAACTTATCCTGCCTCGCAACGCCAACACTAATCTATCCACAGCATGCCAGCAAAAATTCCGGGTATGAACCGGTAATATTCGACATCGTCGTACTAACTGCAGCACCAGGAAGACACAAACTGATGCCTTTCCATCCAATTTTATTGTGCCCCGTATGTTGATGCACAATCTTAACTATGCTTCCGATTTCCCGTTGACATCCTCCACAATTATCCCCGCCTTCCCCGCCTCAAAATCTGCTGCGACGGCTCCTGCCCCACCACCAATGCAAACAGTTATGATGCACTGCCAACACCAGTGATGTGAACTTGGTCCCAACCTGTCCACACTGCAATCACGCCTTCACCTTACGCATCGGCCTGGCCGGTCACCTGTGCATCCGTCGCATGGAGACTGACGAAGCAGTGCCTGGGGACCCTACATACATTCGTCATGCCCGCCTTTTCTGCCCTCACTGCTCCCATACATTTACACGCCGTATGGATCTCTTTGGACACATGTCTCTCCATAATATCCTGCAGTAAACCATCGTAGGCTAGACCACACCCTACCTCTATGAACACACAGACCTTACGTTCGCCATCTTTATTTAATTCCCTCAGTTCAAATTGATGCACATGAGACTGTCATTGTATACTTAAAACCGTGGCGTGGAAGGCTGCCAACTGGCACTTTATACCAGACCGCGCCGTCACCCCAGGGTGTGTTCTGTGATGAGTGGCTGACCAGAGGAGTGGACGTTACACCAAGATGGCTCCTTCTTACCAACTGGTTTTGGAAAACCATGGCTAGGTCGTGCTATGGCGTACACAGACGGGTTCGCCAGCCCTGTCAGCAACTATGCTCAATCCCGCATCCGACAAGTGACCGGCTTTGACGGTAGCTTGATGCTAGGAGGTGACGAAAAGATTGATATCGATGGTCTCAGTGAATATTCCTCAATAAAAACAATCTGACGCGCTCGAAGCTATCATAGTGCCCTAAAGCCTTGACTTGGAATGCTGTCAGCTGACGGGATAGCTCAGTCTCCCGCACTGAGATTTAGACTGCAACGATCCTTTCTTAATGTGTCTCTTATGGCATTCCCCTTCGGCTGGGATCCGAGCCGCACCTCTGTTTATTTTGCATGTCCTTGTTTGTGGTGGATCACAGTGCGTGGGTCAGTGCCCTCGCCCACCTCCGTTCTTCTTGACTCTGCCTTGAGAATGGACACAGGTGAGGGAGGGGAACAGAGGGCACGGCAGAGGCATCGCAAGTCAACTCTGAAGATAATCCAGCACAATTCACCATCCCCGTGCCATCATGCTGTGGAACACATTTTCATAGATAAAAAGTATTTTACTATATTACTAACAGGGATATTAACGGATGTCCAGGTTTCCGATATGCAATTTCGTTAGCAACAAAGCAAAAAACCGCACTCGGAAAAATTGGTCATTTCCAAGGCTTAAATGATTGGACACAAAATGCTATGAATGTAGGCGAATTTCCGATTTCCAGGTGTGTGTATAAGTGAAGAAGAAGAAGAAGAGAATGTTGTTCGTTCACCGGTATCATGGCTTTATTCGTCTGAGCTTTCGAACTCAAACTGGAGTCCATCGTCAGAGATAAGACAGCAACATAAACGATTAACATTTATAGGGGGCAGGAGCTAATCAGACACCAGTGGCGCCAGTCTGGAGGTGACTGCGCGGGGCCCTGTATTCTGGCGCCAGATCGATAAATCGATTGACTGAGTTCTCATATCGATGAATCGGTTATGGACATGTTTACTTTGTTTGTATATAACGTCTCTTATTTAGTTCGAAGGCAACCGGAAAAGATGACAGGCTAACGGATCAAGGTCAGGCCTGTGGGATGGATGTGGCAGCATCTCCACTTAAGAATCTTACAACTTGACTTCTACCCTAAAACTTTTTCCCTGGTTGAAAATGCAGTAGCGCACCTGCATGTATAACTTCTAATTGGCCGATATATATTTGCCTTATAAGGCTTGATTTTATTGTAGGAGCAGAACGGGTGCCAGTTTTCTCACGGTATGCGGCGTCTGTGTGACTCCTGAAACGTTGACATTCAGTGACTGCAATCTAATGCGTAGTCGGCCACTGCACCACCTCTCATCATAAATCATCTGGTCGACAGTCTGACAAGTGATACTGCTGCATGGAAGAGCAATGACACTTGAAAGTGCAAGGACTTGAAGGGCTGTCAGTTGACATAATTTGGTTTGTTAATAAATATTTACTAGCAAAATGTAATAAATGTTCACTAAGAACTCGAGTTTCGAATAATAAATATATAAAAAATCACTGAAAGAAGGCCAAATAAAAGGGTATTATTGTGAAGGGGTGCGTTAGAATTTAACAAAATGGAATATCATAAAAATTGCGAAAATTTAGCACCTTTTTGACTGACAGTTTGTATTTATACAGAATAAATTCTGCCAGACCGGGAGAGAGCCAGATTGTCTGTGATTATTAAGCAGCAAATCAAGTTTTCCTTGCATGGAAAGACTTTTTGCCTTGGGTTACTTTCCTCTGCTAATCGCAAAAAGATTTAGGATCAAGCTCCAGGCTGTTGGCAGTAAAAAAAAAGTAGATTCGAGGCGGCATTTGGAGAGGCTGGTTGTCGTCTAAAAATTCAGATTATAGGCGCTAGCGTCATCGGATTCATACCCCTTTAGAGCGCTGAAAAGGAGTGTTATCGCGTAAAATTAGCTCCGTCTATGAATGCCATAGTAGCCATAAGGGCATCCCTTACAAAATCGATGAGTAACGTTTTGATTATGTTGCCCCAAGCCAACCTCCAGACTACCAACTTTCCAAAGTTAATAGCCGTCTTAATCTTCAATCGCCGACAGGTCTTTAAGTTTGCCATCAGCACAGTAAGTTTTCTTGCAAAGTGCTTTCTCCATACGACTATCCGCGTCAACTTTGTATGCTTACCTGAAAAGAAAACGTCATCGTAAAAGTAAATGATCCTCCTGAATGAGGCCCTGTGCTCACTCTTGCTCCTAACAAACAAAAAACGTTCGCTAACAAGTTTCCTATGTAAATCGCTTTTGCATTGGCTTTCGTCCGGTGAAGTTTAAATTCCTGCACACTTTTCCTAATTTTTATAATGAAGAGAATCAGCATATGGTTTCTGTAAATCGTATCAGTGCTCGTATGCTAGTGTTTTTACTGTGCAGAGGATTAAATCATCTTCTCGCTGTTACTTGTGTTGTATAAGTGCGCACTGTTTATTTCTGGGCATGGATTTATCAGGAAGGATTTGCCACTCTTATTGAGAATACTCGCTAATGAATCACGCGGGAAGACATAAAAAACCAACATCATGTCGCGGACACTCGAAAGATAATTTTTTTCGCGTCTTCTAATTCTCCGAGTGTTGAAAGAAACTAAGGTAAAGTCCGTATCTTGCTACATGTCATTGCACAAAACGACCAAATTTAGCAAACGAGAATCTTTGAAATTAGCTTCGTCCCTTTTTTCTTGAAAACAATTATGTTTCCTAGACCTGACTTCACCTAAGTTTCATAAATGCAAATTTTAATTTTGCGGTCCCAGAGAGGATATAGTTGAAACCTTTTTGCAATATGCAGCCTTCGACGCCTCAAACCAATTCAACAGACAAAAACTAACAAGGGACTTATGGTTACTACTCATCGTTCCTACGCTAGCCGCCTGGCGAGGTCGGCGGGTTGAGGTCACTGGGACTGGGAGAAGGGGTAGGTAGGGTAGGATGTGAGAAATGTTCGGGGAAAGAGTGCAGGGAATGAATATCACTGTCCAGTACGCGGGGTCAACTAACAACCTCAAATACGTACAAGACTTTCCTGGTCGGTCTCAGCAGTTCACGAACTAAGCTATCTGTTGTAGAGTTGAGGAGTGCCAGTCCCGTGCGTGCGTGCTCGGGCATTGTCATGCTGCATCATCAGTTGGTCTTGAAGGTCGTATATTTATTTTTTAATAGCTACCTTTAAGCCGCACACATGTGCTGTGTAGATGTTTCTTTTCACCGACTGCTTTTCATCAAACTTTTTGTAATGGATTAAGTGCTCTACCTCCCCTTCATCCGCAATCTCATCGCACGAACATCATGTTAACTCGAGGCTGCATATCCTGTTTTCTCAGAGGTATTGCTGGCTTATCGCAGCTCATCCCCTCCATCCTTCTTTGGTTGACGTAGAATAAATATTTCTCACCGCCGAAAGCTCTTTCTTGTTCCCACGAGCACCTTTGTGACGCAAAAGCAAATCAGCAGCAATAGTGAGCAGATGATGATTGTTGTGTTCCCAATAAAACCTGGGGCACTCACGCGCCAGGTTTTGGAATTTATCCCATCAGCTCTAATTGGGGATAAGTTGGTGGCGCCTGTGCAATTTGTTCGCCAATTCTTTGCCGGTTAATCGAACGTTTTCTTTCAAAAGTGCAATCGGACTGCTGTCATCAAAGTCTGCTGGCGAGCCGGGGCAAGCGCATAGGCTTTTTAATATCAACTGGGCCATTTTTGAATTAGGTGAATCAACAGTGGGCGGTTTCTGCAGACCTAGCGTCCTCATCCTTCAAATTTAACTGACATTTATTTGCAATTTTGAATCCATGATTGAAATCGGAATCATTAGTTTGTCCAAAATGCTAGTTTTTATAAGTAAATTTAAAATAAAAATGAAAGAAGTCAATACTACGGAAACCTGGTGACAGTAGTCTGGTGGTGTACAAAAACATTCTTCTGGATACTGCACAAAATTTGCTAAAATTTAACCAAAATTGGTGCACTAATTGTACAAACAAATCACAAACGCTTATTGCACATACCGGCATATCCGTTTCATAAGATTTTTAAAATAGTAAATATGCAAATGTCGGACAGTTCCACGGGAAGAAGGTAAGTCGACTCAACACCGCTGAGGAATATTTGCAGCCTCTAACTATGCTCCACCGATAGCGAAGATGACATATTTTAAAAGTTAATTATTTTTAACTTGTCAGGTCATGAAGCACCCTAAAAAGGCCATGAAAGAGTTTATTACAGTTATTTAATGTCTGTGTTACGGCTTCCCCCAGAAATGTCATCGAATTACGTTCGGTTGAACCATTCAGTTTCTTTGTGCTTTTTACCTGAAGGAATATTAGCCAATCCTCGGTACTGAGAAGTGTCACGTGAAAAGCGCTTAAGATCCGCACAGACGACATTTAATCATTTAAAAAGTAAGACCAATGGCAATTCAGTGATCCCGGTAACCTTTTGTCAGCCGGAGCTGCCGCTGCGTGAGAAAAATTAGGTGAACGTTGGCTTCCACTTTTTACTGTTCAGCATCTTGATAAGTGCACTTTTTAAAGGGAAGAAGTAAAAGCCATCGTTGCAACAAAAAATTTAATAATCTATCATTTCGGACTCATGCTAGAACCCATTATGTGATACCACATTCAATACGGGCATGTCTTAGCACAACAACTCCGTAAGTTACCCTTATCTTAAACCGTTTCCAATGATGGGTTCGAGGATGAATCCGGAACTTGAGGTGAATAATGTACCTGTTCCAGTTGTCGCGTCTACTGACTCCTGGGACTCGCATGTGTGTCTGTGTCAGCAACGGCACAGTTAGTTTCCTAACTCTATTTCATACCCCGGTACAGCTATTGCCAAATATGGCCTTTAAATACCGGAGCGCAAGTCCAGGCATAACCTTCAACGGTGGAGACCAGATTTTCTCTCTTTATTATAACTCCCACACCGTACACTATTTGCATGCAGACTGATATGCTGAAAAGAGGATGGGGCGGCAGCTAGTGGACGCGTGGGTGTCAGACACCAACTCCATCAATAGGCCTATTGAGTTACTCCAGTTACGCCCACGCAGCCAGATGGTGCGGCTCGCAGCGCCGCCAAGGCCGAACGCCGCCACCACGCCGATGAGACCCTGGTGGGTCAGGTGACGCGAACCAGATCCGGTCACGGACTTACACCCCCCCCCCCCACTCCCACGGCCTGATTGCATAAATGTCCGCATGTTGTTGCAATCTAACCGTCTCTGATGTTGATTTCCAGTTCGAGTTTGAAGGCTCAGGCCAATAAACCTTCCATCCCAGTGATATTATCTACGTCTTCTTTTCAAAAAGAAACTAGGGGTTGGCATCTTCACTTACAGTCGTGAGGCTGACATTTTCTATTTTATTACAAAAGTCAAATTAAATTTTGTTTAGCCAAAATGTTAAGGAAAATGAATAGCGAAAGTTATCAACTGATTCCTCACAAGAGCTTTATTTACCTTCACAGCAAAGAATATTACGCCTAGAAGAGGTCTCTTATCTCCCAAATACGAATAATCTTTCGACAGAGAAATTGTCATGTTGCACGTTCGAACCAAAACAATCGTGTATGTCCAAGTTTTAACATGTAATTGTAGATTCCGATGTAATTAGTGTCTGCTGTTCGGTTTCCAAAAACCGCTTGTTTGTCCCCGCAGGTTGTAAACCCGCTCTTACAGAATCTGGGCTTATAGTGTCTAGTTTTGCAGGAAGACTGGAAAACGTTTTCGGACTCTGAGCAGTAAAAGCGTTATGTTGGACGATTTTTGTGTGCAACAGTAAGATGCAAAAGCTATTCAAATATTCTGGCACATCTTTTTTTGTGAGTTGAGTACTGAAGAGAAGGCACTGCTTGCTATTAGAAATTAGAAAACCCAATCTGGAGATCAGGGTCTCTGAGACTGGGTTAACAATATTAGCAATCGATACAGGTGAAATTCGATTCCCAGAAAGTAATTGAGGAGGAATATTCGCGATCGTTGGGACGAGGACTTTCGAATTCACGTCTGAACCCGTCAGATTCTGACGCTGTTTCTGATGATTCGTTCATGTGTGAATCCGAAAATTTCGGTTGCTAAAGTCCTTGTTCCAGCGATCGCATCCACTTCTCTCTATCGAGAGTGGTATGGACACGGAAATTCGCAACTCTCCCAAACAATGATTTATGTTTGAGTGGTTTTTTCTGTTATCTATTCCGCTAGGCCATAGCTCCGGCTTTCGAAAAGCATATTGAGGGCCACTTTCGTACTGGCAGATGTATTGCGTTTTCTTTAACTTCACAATTTTAACTGTCAGTGCGTCCAATTGTTACAAGATACAGGCTTGAGACTGATCCATCACGTGACGGGCCTATTTCGCTACGTCAGGCCGCCTATATGAATCGAATGTCCTTTCTGCCAGGATAAATGTAAGTTATTTTGCTGTATGTATGCTGACGATGCTAACATACCGGCTATCTGACAAGTTCCTGTTTTGGAAGTCTGTCTAGAATCTGAGGATTGACGCAGTAAATGCTTCCTGTAGGACTGGATAACAGAAATCTCTGGAGGATATGATAAATTAAGCACTGGGCGTTGGGTAAATCCATCTGGAGTTATCGCAATTTGCCGTTTTTAAGCTTGGGAAATTTAGGAGTTCGTCCTTGGTGAAATATATTCTCACATTCAAGGTTTTTCAGCTGTTCTCACAACATCTTACATATTCTATATATAAACTTTACATTTACTTGCAACTTTCTGGGGTTTATATACAATGTGTATTGCTTGCTTCACCCTATGGAAATTTCAATGGTTTTAAACCCCCACCCTGTCTCCTCTTACAAGCTGTCAGGTATTTTGCTAGCTAAACTTCCAATCTCGTGCCTAGAACTGGCAAAATTCCGTCTAAGTGCTTTGCCTGGAGAGTTTGCATTCAGTGCACAAGTAGCTTAAAGTCTCTGGAAATTTTTCTTGTCTTCTGCAATAAAAATTTCCATTGCAGTGGTCGAACAAGTTTGTCAAGTCTCAGGTGGAAGAATTTGACCGCGCTCCCTCAGCGTACTTCAGTGAATTGCGTGCAATAATTCTGCTGCTAACAATGGCAAAGGCATAAATTTGCCAGCCACGGATAGAGAGCTCAGGGCAAGGACACCTGCACTCTCCGTCCACTCTCTGGACCTACCCTGTGCCTCCAATTTATAAAAACAGGTGCACTGTAGGACTTCATAAATTATTCCCATGCACTCTGTTGTAAGGTGGGTAGATTTACAACAATTTTAAGCCTCTAGGCGCTAGCACAAACTGACCTTCATACCAGCTGTAAACAGCAGTCCAAAGAAAGAAATCATGCGGCTTGTTTCACGACAGTCCACATTGTTACACTGGCTGTGCATGTTGTAAGGACAAACTTAATGGCCGCGGACAGAATTTGCCTACTAACTGTCAGAAGTCAAGGTTTTGTCAGTCCAGTCATTCCAAAGTTATCGTGTGTGATTGAGATAATCCTCTTTGCCTTCACGCCTTTCAGGAGCCAATGACTAGGGCACTGGAGCGAGAATAATTCATCACTTTCCTGCTTGGCTTCTTTAACGTAATATATTATCAGAAATTTCTGACTCATCGAAGGAAGAAGAGGTGTTCATCAGGAGATTTGTTTGACGTTTCATGTAGTTGCTTGGTCTACCTCTCTTTAGAGACTGAAGTATAATGCTCACTGCTCTCAGAAGTTACCTCTCTTTGCCTTTGTGCCTTTTGGACCGCCGCTTTGGATGCGTCAGACCTTCATCTCACCATAGCTTGTGTCGCCACCGCTGCCCCCGTTGATAGGTTGTTTGACTCGGCCGGCCTTTCATTACAGCTTGTTTAACCCCCGTCTTCGTTGGTCGCGAAGGTAATTGGCGGCCTTGATTTTTCTACGTCCTGACTATCTCCCGACAAGAGGGTTCGAAAAACCAAATGGTGGTTGTCTGAGCGGTCTGTGGATAATTTAAGCTTCTTTTACCTGGCATGTGACAGTCGCCTCGGCCCACGATTTCAACGGCGTCAAAGTTGAAGACGTGGCCCTTCTGTGCAGCGTGGGTTGCCACCTCTGACTCCGGGTCCAACCTTCCCACACCCAACTGATGCTCGTGCATTCGCGTTTGCAGCCGTCGGCCGGTTTATCTGACGCACTTGCACATCCTGCAACTTCAGACATTTAACAAACATCTCCCGGTGAACGCCTCATTTTCCTTTGACATACCACCTGCGAATCGCATTTTCACTACTTACTGTGTACCCTACAAATAAATTTCTCCATCTTGGCGCGAGCTTTTTGTATCGGGTTTATTTTAATTGCAGCCAATTTTTCGTTTCAAATATCACACTCAACCGCACCCGTTGGAAATTTCCCTGTCATTGAAATGGGTTCTTCTTATTACATCGACAACCATTTGTACAAGAAGTTTTGTCTTTCCAATAGGATTGCATAACAAAGACGAACAGAAAGTATTTCCAAATGAAGCATAAAGCTTCGTAGCCCTGTGCCAGCCTTAAGATGACATGGGATGAAGAAAAGGAACCGTCTACAATACATGTGACTTTGCACTAAATTCCAAGGAAATTATGTTTAGGATTAAGGTGAGGGTTAGTGTTAAGTTTAGGATAAGGTGTAGGTTGGAGGTAAAGGTCAGAGTTTGGGTAAGGGTCATGATTAGCCTAAGGTTTAAGGTTGTTATCGTGTTAACTCTAATGTTCATGTCTGGAGAAGAGCTAGGGTTGAAATTGAGGCGAAAGTTTAGATTCATGTTAGGATTAGTGCTAGACTGCAATTCACTTTCCTTAAATTTATCTTAACGCCACCTATTTGAAGTGGGTGGGGTCGTTCTCATTCCAGTGTCCTGTTTAGGTAACCAAACGAGGCCTCCCTTCCGACAGCGGCCTAGAGGTGATAGGTTTTTGCCAGTTTCTTCATCCATCCGATTAGAAGTAGCTGATTGAGCCAGAAATGACCATTCCAGTCTCCGTTGTATCGTTCAGCATTGTCCTTCTGTCTGTATCACCAGCCATTCTGCGACCAATGGTGGGGCTCGAGAGTGAGCCCCCAAGGCAAAGCCGCATGAATATGAAATATCGCCATCTATCAACACGCGCTCACCATTGAGCAATGGTGAGCGCCATTGGCGAGTGCGATTGGTTGAGCGCGCTCACCAACCGCGTGCGGTTGAGAGCTCGGTTGAGCGCGATTGGTGCAGCGCCTCGGGTGGTGCAGCACCTGTGCTCACCGCTCAACCGCGCTCACCATTGATATCGCCATCTATCAACAGCATTATCACCATATTGGTATATTTTTTCTTATAAAGATAACACCTCTTACATGCCAAGCGAAGAATTAAAACCGGAACAAAATGGCCTTTCAGACTGACTCACTGGTACCTCGCGATTTCAGCTGCTAAGGACGGTAAAACTTCGTCCTCATCTTACTTTACAGGGTAAGAGTGTAATTGTCCTTTTTCAATGCGACCCTAATGGCACTGGAACTCTGTTGGGGTCTGAGATGCTTTCCTTTATTGTTCTGTGAAATCCTGGGCATTTTGCGCGGAAAAGAGTTGGTGTTTGTGGCACACCCAGGCGCTAGTTCTCGTAGCATCAGCCACTTGCATCCGATCTCACCTCTGTTCTTTTTGCCTTTTTTTCATGACAACAGGCCCGGGCGGGAGAAGAGGAGATAGTGCGGTAGATTCTGCGCAAGTCTACTCTCCCGATAAAGTGATTGGCACTATAGTGATTGGCGCAATGTTGACCTCGTCGGAATCGACGGTCACACGTTCACGCATAAGCTATTTGTTTCGGAGGCGGTGGAACTCGTAAAATAATTATTTATTATCTGCTGAAGGCGGTAGATACGTTAGTGACACAGTGCAGTTTACTTAAATTTATTATCCGTATATAGGTTACTTATAAACACCATTCACTTCCAGTAGTGCGTTGAGGTATACTATATGTGCAAAACACCTTTTATAAATGCTTGCACCCTAGGAAGCAACAGCTCCCTAGCAGATTGTTTGATTTATTATAAACCCTGGTTCACCTTTGCAGAAACAGTCGGGGGTCCGAACCATCAGCCTTTGTTATGCTATATTTATTCGACGGTCAATTTGGTTTGTCGGTTAGACTGCACGAGTTTGATAACTCTATGCGAAAACATTTTATGCAAGCGCTGTTTAGGCAAATCTTGCAGGACATTTTATGAATTTTTGCTATATGTTTCACAGAAAGTCATGTCAAGAAGCCAGTAAAATGAACAACGGATGGCTTTTATACATATTTTGTTCTGTGCCTTAAAACAATCAATAAAGTATGTTGAGCTCATTGTTGTCTGAGATACACGAAAAGGTAGTTTGAGGAATCATTTAAGAGGAAGGAGGATTTTATTCACCGAACGTTTTGAATTCACTGAATATGTCTCAATCAGATAAGTAAGCCGATATTTTAAGGGGATATTTAAGGTAAATAGTAGCTGTAGCGTTTCTCCGCACTTCTGTAGCATATTTGGCAATTCGCGTCTGGAGCAGTCTTTCAGTTTCGCTGATAGAATTGCTTTGCCCCCAACTACCACAGATCTGATTCTAGATTCTAAATGTTGTTTTTTCCATAGCAATGGGTCCTTTGGTCGTATTAACTGGTTCACCTTTGAAGAAACAACCCGGTTTCCGAATCATCTGCTTTTCTTCTGCTACATTTAATCGACAGACTATTCGGATTGTCCGTGAGAATGCATGAGATTGACAATTGTATGCGAATACTTTTAAAAGCGCTGCTTTTGGCAAAACTATTTGTCATTTTTTTAATTGCTACCTAGACTTGTGTCAAGAATCAGCTACCGTGAACACCAGATGGATTTTACGCATATTTAATTATATAGCTTATACCAAGCATATAAGCAGGATGTTGTTTAAGACACGCGAAAGGTAGTTCGAGCAAAAATTTTAGAAGAAGAAGAAAAAAAGAAGCAGAAGCATTTAATTCGGTAAACATTTTAAAAACGCTGAAGCAGAGAAGGCAGCAGATACTGCTAGTGGAAATATAGGGGAAACAGTAGCTGTAGCGTACACGATTGTTCGATCGTAGTAATCTGACGCTGTCCGCCATATGCTCCACAGAAGGATAGTGCATGGACGGATATTTGCGCGTTAATTAGTTTTAAGTGATAGTAAACTTGCACTGCATTTATCGCACTCCCTCTCTTTTCCCTCACCCGTCTGTGCCCGGTGCCAAGACAGAGTCAAGAAGACTGGAGGCGGGATCGGACGCAGGTCACTGGCGCGGCCAAGACCCCCGGATTATGCCACTAGACCTCAATCAAATCCCACAGAGTGGGACTGTCATAAATGGGATGGGTGGGTGCTGCGGAATAAGCCTGTACCTACGCGTGCCACCACGCCCCACATGTGTCATTTTTTATGAGAGCTCAAACCGAATAATGCCTGCCGTATTGTAATATGGTTTCCATGCGGCCCATTTAGGGGGCACGCAAATTGAACCAGATGCCTGTAAAATTTCGAACATTTTCAAATTTACGGAGTTCAAATTTATGACATTTTTAGGGGAGCGCAACCCCTTTAAAGCCTGTCATGGACCCATATAGCCCTGTTTTGGTCAATCGTATCTACCACAAGGCCCGTTTAGGGGGCACATCTCCAAGACCTAGAGGGAAGATAAAATAAATGTGCACAGGGCCAGCGGAAGGACAAAAATTCTATACTGGAATTCCACTCTGAACTGCAACAGAAATCGCCTCAATCTGCCGATGTTTATGAGCGTGGTGTTGGCTTAGCGACCAGACGCGAAGAGAAAGAAATAATCGCTTGAACGTTTCGGCTTATAACTCATGAATCTCATCCGAAACAAAGTCAGCTAAGGCCAACGGATTGCAAGGTGTTGCTATCACATTTGGCAGCTCCTGAATGCATCGCGGATAGTTGCATGCGGCGTGAGGATTATCTTACTGGCCAGGTCTTGTAGTATGTATTCGCCAGATGGACAAAGCGAGTACGTCGGATAAAATGAAAGACCACTCCAGCTGCGGATTACCAAGCACGCAGTAGTATTGGGCAGTAACGACGCCGTCTCCCAACCGCATGAGCCGCAAACTGCTCGGGTCAAGATTTTCTGGTCCTCAATAAATTGACAAGCACAATGACCTCCCCGCTCCATAAGCGGTGATGAGACTTCCCACGGTCAAAGTGTTTAACTACGCGGAGAGCACGTAGAGTACCACTGCTCCCGATAGAGGTGTTGGCGCACCAAATTTTTCAAGAACGCCCATGGATGACAAAGTTTCGGCAGTTTTCAACTCTACTGTGGCCGGTTATCGCACAACCCGCAATGAAGGAGGGAGCTGATACTTTTAACAGACACGCAGACGCATAGAAACTGCATACTGCTACACCTGGCCAGTGCAACAATTTTTCAAACCATGTGAAACTATCCACGATGCATTCATAAGCTCTCTGTTGGGGTAGGCATGCATTGGCATAGCAACTACATTGCAGTAATACAGCAATAACTGTGCAATAAACTACCTTTATCTGACTCTGTTTTCGATGAGGTATTCAAGCGAGAATCTGAAAAACCCGACTAATTCCCTCCTTGTTGTTCCAACGACCTTGTTTCCGACTTAACGACAGCTTCTTGGAGCCCACTTCTTCGCTGCTCGTAGCTGCCAGGGTTTTCAACGCGAGTGGTTCTCTACTGCCACGCCCAGTATCGCGCAATCTCGGGCTGCGCGTCAACTGTAGGAGCTGACGTTCGACCGTGCAACGACATCTTCATCTCCAGGGCTTAATCCTTTTTCCCCAATAAGGACGTTCAAATTACAGACCTTGTGGGCCGATAATGCAGGTGCCACCATTTTCTTGTGCGTTGGTTGCTGCTACGCTGCCCCTTTATCGGGTAAATGCCAAATTTTTCTCGAAAACTTCAGCTCTGTACTGGCATTTCTTGCACACTCGAAGTGGGATCCGTTTTGACAAGCCCGCACCATTGGTGTCCTATCAACCAGTTACAGAATCACTCCAAATTCGGAAACCTTTTTCCCGCGTGTCATGAGAGTCGGTAAATTACAATTTTTTACGTAGGGTGGTTTGACAATTCTACCTTTAGTTGATGGCTTAAGGATTTAAATATTTGATACGGTTTCAACAGTGGATATGAGCAAAATAAGCAGAAACGATGTGGGTTATAGACACGGCATTTGGTGTGCACTGGAATAAATCCAAATTCAAGAACACAATTCCTTTCATAGTAAATTATCTCAACCACTAAGATGTAATAAGTTCAGAGATAACAGTAGAGGTGCTCTTCCTTGCAATTTTAACCGAAATTCTAAACGAGGTTTCCCCTGGAAGAGAGTACTTAAGTATGGTCGTTATAATCTTTATGCTGTAGCATAATTCCCAATACTTCAGTCCTAGCGGCGTTTGAAAGAGCCTCATCACGACTGCCGGCCAAAACCACGCTCTCTAAAAAAACACATGAACACTTAATTACTATGATTTTTTACCACTGCTCCTCGATAATCTTATAAATTTAAATACGTTTTATGCAAAAGATGCGCAAACTCTTCATTCTTGTAAATAGTTGGTAGCAACAGACGTTTCTCTCAAATTTTTCCCTTGAATAAGAAGCAGTTTTTAGGTGTTAATACGTTTTTAATTATGAAGTTTTTGAAGGTCACGAAAGGTCCATTCATAAAGCCTTGAATTTGTTCATTCATTAATGCTGCGTATAAAGCATACAACATGGTCCTTAGCCACCGCGAGGTCTCCTTAAATACGTCCAGTTTTCCTCACACGAAAAAATACCTAGAACTTTAAAAAGTCTGAATGCAATTGTGACTGCCAGGTTGTACAAAATTATTCGGGAATTGAACAAATGTTTTTGTAAACCGAAAGGCACCCTTTCTTTAAGTCCTACGTTAAGAGATGATGCAAATTGCTATGACGTTTGTTCACCGAAGTATAGTATATGCCTATCCTCCATAAAATATATTTCAATTTAAAATGGCATTAAAAAATTAATGGAAAAAATATATACTACTTGACTAGTACTTTTAGCAAAGTTTACGTTTAACGGGCGGCTAAAAAGGGCTCCTTCAAAAGCTGATAATCTGATGTCAGCGAAGTTATACGATAACATCCCTAACCGAAAATAAATTTTAGAATTTCGGTTAACATTGGACGAATTGGTGACTAATTTTTCGTCGAGTTTCCACTTCACCGACTCAGGGAGGAAAACAGCGTGTTCTACCCATTTTCCATCTGCTCAGTTGTTAATTTTCGTTTTTAAAATTTCGTCCGCCAATTGATCCCATGGTTTGCTTCATTACTTAGGCAACATTTTTCGAAATATCATGATCTCCCTCGAGTAGTTGCCCGAAAGGAACCAACGCACTTTTAGTTAATTAGTCATTAATAAAGTTACCAATGTCAGTACATGCTCTGATTTTGCGCCAGTTTTCCGTGCGCTATAGCTGACGGCGGTATACGACATTCTTAAAGTTCAGAGCAGCAAAATGATAAGAAAAGTTCATTTTGTTCGTTAAACGATACATTGCGCATTGCGCAGGCTGGAAATGATGTTTATACGTTTAAAATTAAAACTCTAATCTTTTTCCCAAAAAGCTATTCATAACTTTTAGAGCCTTTAAAATATTCCATTGAGAAATGATTAATACCCTCGTGTCAACGAATAAAAGCCTCAAGGAAAGCCTTTCGTATTTTAAAGTCAACGTAAACGCGGGTTCTACTTTAAATTAATGATTTTGGTTTGCAAGAATTTAAAAACGCAATTTTTTGCAAACCGCTATTCTGTCAATTTTATGAGGAACTTCCAAGTTCTTTTCTACACTTTTCATCAGAAATAGTTTAAAAACTTCCTGTTTAATAATTTTCGGTTAACTTTCTCTTACAAACGTCATACAAATATCTATAGTGTGAGCAGTGCCTAAAAGTTAAGTCTACAAGAACGTTTATTAGAAAAAATTCCAAGCAAAAGGGCACTTGAGTTTTATAAGGGTTTTGCATAGAGACAAAGGATGTGTAATTTGCGAAGTTCTAGCGTAATAGGTAAGTCGCATCTTTTTTTACCACAGTGCTTGCACCTTTATAAGCCTACAGACCACAACAACTGAAGTAATTTATCTAAAGACCCTATAGACAGCTTCGGTGAAGTTCAAAAGTACAGGGCTCGTATTAATTGCCTTTCACGTTCTGCTCCGCAAGCAGGGTCTATTGAACATGGCCATTTCATGTCACGTCATGATCTGCAGAGTTATCAAAAAGAATTGTATTGCCAGTAACGATAGAAGTACTTATCAGCTAACTGCATTCTCACGCATTCTTGCAAAGATACCTGGGACTGAGCCGCGTCGGATTGATTTAGCTACACTGTTTAGACTGCTTTAGACAGCAAAGGCTAGCACATACGTCTGTTCAGAATAATAATAAGAAGAAGGTGACCATTAGAAAATTGTGTCTATTGCCCTGACCTTTAGGAATCTCTCTCGAACCCATCATCAGAGACAATTGCAGAAAAGGGCAATTTTGGCATGAAGTATGTCTTATTTATTGGGTAGTATAAGACTGTCTTCGTCCGTTTAAAGCAAGTTAATTTTTCAGTATGGTGCGCGCGTTCTGTGACTGAAATTTCTTGGAAATCAAATAACCTGTAAGTGGTTCAAGGAAATACCTAGACAGAACTGAAACGTGAACTGAACTGAACGGGTGCCGCGCGGTTTGAATTTCGAGCAACAAGAAGACCGCATTTAATCGGGACTTTGCACTGAAACAAACAGTTCACAGACATTAATTGGTTCAAATTATTGAAGCAATTAATTGAATCTTCCACCCAGTTGCCTTCGATACCCTCACAGTTTGACCAGGAGAGTTCTCCAAATCGAGCACTTTCGGAAATCTTGGCCTACACAACCTACCAGTCCAATCCATTCTCTGACGGTGCTCCAGGGTTTCTGAGGACTTTTGTTCGACTAGGACAGTTCTCCAAATAGAGCAACCTGCCGGAAATCTTGGCATGGCCTACACAACCTACCAGTCAAATCCAGGCTCTAACTACTCGTTCGGCTTTCTGAGGAGTATCTACAAAACAGGCTGAGTCGTTCATTATCCATATTCTGTCTAATTAATTGTGCAATTTATATCGAGTAACTCGTTATAACAAATACTTTTAACAACTTCCACTAGCAGAAGTAGTTAAGAACGTTCGGGGGATCTCATTAATTTACAAAAAAGGCGGAGTAGATAATTTATATACTGCTTGTGTAAGAGCGCTGATAGTGTAAACCTACACCTAGCCACCCGTTACTTCTTAAGTCACCACACAAGAATTTAAAAATTAATGCCGCAAGCCGGCATTGAACCCGCGACCACCAACGCAATGGCGACGCTCGCTTACCACTCGACCACCTCACCACGGTGGCGAGCGCTCTCTCAAATTAATATGCACGCTATTGACGGTACTGCCATTTGTGGAGGCTGTCAAAAACTGTCCATGAAGCTAAATTATCTCGAGGATAAGACAAATAAAATCTGCGCTAAAAGGCACCTCTAAAGCAGTAGATGCCACTCAGGAGTCCACTGAACGACTTACCAGAAGCAAAACCACTGATACTCGATCAAAGGGTATCCCAACAACAACTTCGACAGCTGCTACGGCTACCGAACAACAAGTACCAACGGCGCAGGACAAAAATAGTCTGCCTAAAACAAAAAAAGCCGTCCAAAATGCAAAACTGACACCAAGAAGGAAAATGCCAATGGACAACCGACTTCGAGAGATTCCTCAATAAAGCTTGAACACGGGGCCATTGCCTTGTCCTCCACAGGAACTACTGAGATTCTCACACCAGGCACAAGTAGTGGAATTGATTCCCCAACCGAAACTACCACCTGCGATTCAAAATAGTCGAACCCGTGGAATTCGCCGAAACCAAAAAAACCGGATCAAAGCCAACACAGCAAATCAGCATCCCCTCTATCATCACCAGTGTGCAACGTGAAACCTTCCCACCAGATAGTGGAAGACAGCGTCGTTGATACAAAAAGTGCCACGGACAGAAAAAAGTTTCATAATACAGGGACTACCTGAATCAACAGCTGCAACTCCAGTAGACCGATATTCTGAAGACATGAACCACTTTCATGAACTCCTGAACAATATGCTGGAACCTAATACGTCGATTGAACTGGAAAAAGCCTTCCGCCTTGGAAAACGGCCCGAAAGCCAATCCGAATCAACACGTCCTAGGCCTCTGAAAGTTATCTTGACCAGTAGCCAGGAAGCCAGTCTCATTCTGTCGAGGCGCTTTAAGTTAAAAAAACTCAAACCCTGGAGTTTTTTCAACAGGACTTCTCACCTGCGGAGCGGAACAAACGCCATCAACATGTCATTGAACTAAGACGGCGGCTCAGCGAGGGGGAAACAAATTTGGTTATTTACAACAACCAAGTGATCCATCTTCCATTGTTCTCCCCCTGGAGAGGCCCGTTCCGGGTTACCACGCAGTTGGCCCAGTAAACAGGGGCTCACATCCGACTTTTAGCACTTTCCGAGCAAACCGAAAACTAACATTCCTGTACACCAATGCACAGAGTATATTATCGAAGCTCGACGAGCTTAAGATTCATGTCTGCGATCTATCTCCAGATATAATTTCTGTAACAGAAACTTGGTTGTCCCAACACGTGGACAACCGAGAGGTTACTATGGCTGGCTACCAACTTTTTAGAAAAGACAGAAAAGAGCGTCACGGAGGTGGCGTACTCACATACGTGAAAAGTGAACTTACAGTTTTAGACAAAACTAATAAACTCGCGTCTACTTTCGAGGCGATATGGCTATCCGTAAAAGTGCCAGGTACATCAAGTCTAGATGTCCTGACAGTCTACCGCCCACCGAGAAGAGACCCCGTAGCCGATGCTTACCTGCTAGAGGAGTTTAAAAAGATTGCTACACGGTTGGATATCCTGATCATGGGTGACTTCAATGCGCCTCAAATCGACTGGAGCTCGACCTGCGCACATAGTTCTGATCTAGCCTTTGACGGTTGTTTTCTGAGCACGACGCTAAAGCAACGTCTCACACAGCACGTCACTTTTCCAACCAGGGTGTGCGATGGACAACAGACCAATTGCCTGGACCTAGTTCTCACGAAGTCGCACGACAGCATCGACGAAGTGTCATGTCTACCGCCGCTAGGCAAAAGTGACCACGGGGTACTGCGATCGGACGACTCACTATTTTCTATACCAACAAGAACCACAACAATCAGAAGGAATATATGGCAAGGCGATTTCGGTGGAATGAGGGCCGAACTCATGCGCACTCAGTGGGAACCTTTATTCTTTGGAAACATAACCGAGGACTGGGAAACGTTCCGGGACATACTGCACAGGCTCATCGAAAATCACTGTCCAATTTTGAAAAAAAGGTTAACCAACAGACCGCGATGGCTTACGCAGGCCTTAAAAATCAAAGTTAACAAAAAGCGGAGATTGTGGAAAAATCGCTTACGGACGGAACTCCTGCATCTCTAAATGTATACAAAATGCAGAGAAATCGGGTCAAGGGCCTTATTTTTAGAACAAGACAGGCTTTCGAATTGGACCTGCTGAACCGGGCCACCGTGAACCCGAAACTGTTTTACGGTTACCTCAGGCAGAATACACGGATCAAGGATCCGATACCCCTGCTGAGGACCGCCGAGGGTATAGACCTTACTGAAGACGGTGCGAAGGCTGATCATCTTTCGGAATTTTTCCAGTCTGTTTTCACAAAGGAAACGAGATACGATCACCCTACCGATGGCTTTAAAGTGGATACAATAGTCGAAACTGTTGATTTCACCGAGACTTCTGTCCTCAAGGAACTTTTGGGGTTAAAGGAATCTAAGTCTCCGGGTCCCGATGAAGTTCCTGCCAAGCTGTTGAAAGCGCTCACGAGAGAGTTGGCAAAACCACTCTCTACGCTTTTCCAAACATCCTTCCAGACCGGAAGTCTACCAGCCGACTGGAACTCCGCATGGATTATGCCGCTTGTTTAAGGTTGGAAGCTGGGTCTCTGCAAATAATTATCGACCGGTCAGCCTTACTTCAGTTTGCTGCAAAATCATGGAAAAAAATAATTAAGCAAAAACTAATGCAGTTCTTCGAACATAACAATCTGCTATCCGAAGCCCAGCACGGTTTCCGTAGAGGTAGATCCTGCGTCACAAATTTGCTCTACTGTTTAGAACGTTGGACTGAAGCGGTCGATAGTGGAAATACGGTGCAAGCAGTCTATATAGACTTCAAACGGCTTTTGATAGCGTGCCGCACCACCGCCTTCTTTATAAACTCAACCGCATAGGCGTAAGAGGTGGACTTCTGACAGGGATAGAAAACTTCTTAACTGGTCGCTCACAAACTGTCCATATCAGCAACAAACAGTCGACCAAAGTTGAGGTTGAGAGTGGTGTTCCCCAAGGTTCTGTTCTCGGCCCTATTTTGTTCATTGTCTACATCAACGATTGTGCCAACGCAGTGGACTGCGATATTGCCATGTTTGCCGATGATCTCAAACTTTGGCGCGTCATTCAAACTGCTGCTGATGAAGAGAACTTGCAGGCAAACTTAAATCGACTCCAGAAATGGTCAAATGACTGACTCTTGCCGTTTAATGAGAGAAAGTGCAACATCATACGAGTCGGGAAAAGCAACCTTTCGAACCGTACAGTTCACAGTCTGACTGGCATTCCATTGAAAGAAGTGGATGGCCAAAAGGACCTTGGAGTCTGGATCATGCCCTCGCATAAACCCTCCCTACATTTCGCAAAGGTAGCGAAGTCAGCCGTGTCGATTCTGTACCTCGTTAAACGAGCTTTCGCAGCCTTCACTACCGACTGCTTCGCTAAAGTCTTCGGAACATTCGTGTGGCCACAGTTGGAGTCCGCTATCCAAGCTTGGAGACCCTGGGCGGCGAAGGACATCAACATCTTAGAAAAGGTCCAAAGGCGAGCAGCCAAACTTGTCCTTGGACATGGCTCACAGCCTTATGAAACACGGCTGTCGAGTCTCAATCTCTTTCCTTTGCACTTTAGACAGTTTCTGGGGGACCTGATACTAACATTCCGCATACTACGCGTCCAGGACTGTTGTCTCGTCCCAGGTGATTTCTTCGAGTTAGCAACAACAACGAACTTGAGAGGTCATCCTCTCAAATTACTCGTGACTGGAGCAAGGCTAGACACTCGGAAGTACTTCTTCTCCAAAAGAGTAGTCTAAGCTTGGAATATTTTTTCTCTGGAATTTGTTATGCCGGACTCCTTGGAGGTTTTTAAGCGAAAGTTAGATCGATATAAGGGTGCGAGCTACAAGACTAACTGAAAGCTGCAAGTGTGACGTCATAAAATAAGGCATTTATGATACTACTAGTTATATTTGAGTAACATTTCTTTATGTTTGTTATTTTCGTTCGAGGGTTTGCATTCTCCCAGTATTCCCATGCTGGGGTCCTCGAGGTCTTCGCTGCTCAACTTATTTGCACACCTTGGTGACACCGTGAGTGTTCGCATCAGCTGGACCTGGTGACCATCGTCCATGAGGTGTATGAACGTTCTCCCTTGGTTCGAACCGCAATGGACCGAGGATGATCTGGACATATATTTCCGCCTTTGAAATCCCTCAACGGACTCTGCAATCAGCAAGGGAGAATCTGGCTGATTCATGTGACCTCCGAAAGCTCCCCGTTGGACCCCCCAAGGGCGACAGTTCTTTTTTGCCTAAATATCACCGGGAGTATTTTTTTCACTGTTTGCTCTTTTTCAACTATGTTCCACTATGTTGGCCTCGCCAACATATCGAGATAGTATTTTTTTGATACCACAACTCGCATGTACAAAAAGGGCATTCAAAGGTGACTCACCTACATCTCTCTCAAATATACTTATACTGATACTGAACCTGGCCTCCTTTGGGAAAGTTAAATATTAGGGTTTTGTATTGAAATGAAGGTAAGAGATTTAAAAAGGAAGCTTAAACATCAAAGCACGGGGCTGAATCCTCTTTCAGCCCATCGGAAAATGAAACACGCAGTACAGTAGGCGTGTTCTTTGCAAGTTAGGAATCTTGACCTACAGGACTAGACTCTTCGACACCCAAACGAACGCAGGCAACACTTTTTCCAAGCACTTCCGTCAAAAGCAAGCACTAAGAGCAGGCTAGGGAGGCTACATGACATTGGTCGGTGTACACCATCGTTACCACTGCAACTAGCAGACAGCTTCGAGGCAGGTAAATTCCAAATCTAGGTGTCGGCGACAGTTCTTAGACTGATGAACAATGTCTACAAATACAATGGTAATGAAATTGACATTTATGGCTCATAAGCCATCATCGGCCAGTCATAAGCAACCCTGGTAGGTGGCTCAACGGTTAGAGCGTTGGACTTCTGATCAACAGTTCGCTAGCTTGAGCTCTGGGTGGGCACTAACTGGGGTAAGGTATGACTGGCTGATGACGGCTAATGAGCCATAAATTACCACTTCAGTCACCCTTGTCTTTGTTGGCAGTACTTACCTACCTTTACTACTGCTAGCCACCGTGCGGCTGTCAACGGAGCTCGAGAGTGAGTTAGGTGGAACCCACCACCGACAGTGTCAGTAGGTGGTCGGAAACTCACTCGTCCCGTTTTGCTTTAGTACTCACTCTCAAGCTCTGCTGAGAGCCGCACAGCGGCTAGCAGTAGTAAAGGTAGATGAGTAATGCCGGCAAAGACAAGGGCGACTGAACTGGTAATTTATGGCTCAGTAGCCGTCATAAACCAGTCATACCTAATGCCAGTTAGTGCCCAGCCAGGGCTCGAGCTCGCGAACTGTTGATCAGAAGTCCAGCGCTCTAACCGTTGAGCCACATACCTGGGATGCTTATGACTGGCCGATGATGGCTTATGAGCCATAAATGTCAATTTCATTACCATTGTATTTGTAGACATTGTTCAGCAGTCTAAGAACTGTCTCCTACACCTAGATTTGGAAGTTACCTGCCTCGAAACTGTCTGCTAGTTGCCGTGGTAACGATGGTGTAGAAAGACCAATGTCCTGTAAATAAATTGCCTGCTCTTAGTGCTCGCTTTTGACAGAAAAGCTTGGAAAAGTGTTGCCTGTGTCCGTTTGGGTGTCCAAGAGTCTATTCCTGTAGGTCAAGATTCCTAACATGCAAAGAACACGCCTAATGTACTGCGTGTTTCATTTTCCGACGGGCCGATAGAGGATTAAGCCCCGTGCTTTGATGTTTAAGCTCCCATTTTAAATCTCTTACCTTCATTTAAATAAAAAAAACCCTAATATATAACTTTCCCAAAGGTAGCCAGGTTCCGACTAGGTATTTCCTTGAACTACTTACAGGTCACTTGATTTCCAAGACATTCCAGTCGCAGAACGCGCGCAACATACCGAAAAATTTACCTGCTTTAAACGGACGAAGACAGTTTTATACTACCCTATAAATAACACACACTTCATGCCAAAATCGCACTTTTCTGCAATTGTCTCTGAGGATGGGTTCGTGAGAGAATCCCAAACGTCAGGGCAATAGACAAAATTTTCTAATGATCACCCTCTTTTAATTGTTTTTCTGAACAGACGTATGTGCTAGCCTTTGCTTTGAAAAGCAGTCTTAACAGTGTAGCTAAATCAATCTGGCGCGGCTCACTCCCAGGTAGTTTTACAAGAATGCGTGAGACTATAGTTCGCTGATAAGTACTTCTACCTTTACTGGCAATACAATTCTCTTTGATAACTCTGCAGATCATGACGTCACCTAAAATGGCCATATTCAATAGATCCTGATTGCGGAGTAGAACGTGAATGGCCATTACTACGAGCCCTGTCCTTCTGGACTTCACCCGAAGCTGTCTGTAGGGTCTTTAGATAAATAACTTCAGTTGTTGTGGCCTGTAGGCTTATAAATGTGCAAGCACTGGGGTAAAAAGATGCGACTTACCTATTGCGCCAGAACTGCGCAAATTCCACATCCTGTGTCTCTATGCGAAACACTTATAAAACTCAAGTGCTCTTTCACTTTAACTTTAAGTCACTTTAAGTCACTTTATTGAGGGAAGTAGGCTTTCGCCCTTGAGCTCCCTATTCACATGCAAAAATGTCAAAAGTACAAACGTTTACAGTGATATATCTGACAAATGAAAATGTAGGGTCATCGATATGTGTGGGCTAGGCGCAACCTGCCACTGTTTACACAATCTTCATTATATTGGCAATAGTTTCTCAGAAAATGAGTATCTTGTTTGAATTTAAATGTGTCAACAGTTTCTGAAAGGACCACCTCGTCAGGGAGTCCGTTCCATGCTCCAACGACCCTCTGTGAAAAAGCGTTCCGACGGACTTCCGTGTGGACAAACTTCCTCTGCAGTTTAAAGGGATGACCCCGCAGGTGTTCCGTCCCAGCCAATTCGAAGAAGTCAGCAAATTCTAGGGCACAATCGCGGCCTCTGACAATCCGGTAGGTTTGGATGAGGTCACCGTGTAGTTGCCTGTAATTTAGAGGAAACAAATCAAGTTCAACCAGTCTGGCTTCGTAAGGCAGATGACTTAGATTCTTGACCATCTTCGTAGCCCTCGCCTGCACTCGTTCCAGCTGTAGATAATCCTTCTTAAACCACGGACGCCAGGCCTGGATGGCATATTCCAAGTGAGATCGAACAAATACCCCGTAGGTTTTTCGGAAGAGTTCCTTATCAATCTGCACAAATCCACGTCTAAGCGCAAATAAGACCTGTGTAGCGCGTTTAGCTGCCTTTAAACACTGTGAAGATGGTTTAAGTGAGGAGTTTATTAGAACACCGAGGTCCTTCTGTTCCTCAACAATTGAAAGGGGCTGCCCATTGAGAATTTATTGGTAGGAATCATCCTCCTCACTGGTCCTTCTTGTACGCAGTCTTTGGACCACACACTTCCCAACGTTAACATTTAAGAGTCAACGAGCAGACCAGCTGCTAAGACGGTTGAGATTCTCTTGAAGTGCGTGCCTATCGAAATGAGATCTGATGACCCTCCACAATTTAACATCATCTGTAAACATGATGGCGCTGCAATCCAGGTCTTCGACACAGTCTTTCATATATACTAAGAAGAGTAAAGGCCCTAATACCGAGCCTTGGGGGACACCACTTAGAACCGGAGTACGTGTTGACTTCGAGGTATCGACGCACACAGATTTGCAATCTATCTGTAAGAAAGTCTGCGATCCATGTCAGCAGCATTCCTCTTATGCCGATTTCAGATAATTTGTAGATGAGAAGTTTGTGTGGGACACTGTCAAACGCCTTCTTGAAATCAGTGTATATGACATCAACCCTACCATTTTCGTCCAGTGCACGAGTCCACTGCTCTGTGGAGAGTAATAAACTAGAAAGACAGGAGCGATTCTGTCTGAAGCCATGCTGGAGATCTGAGAGTAATTGTTTTTCCTCAAGGAACTTCATGGTTGCCTTCTTGATTATTGATTCCATTATTTTTACAGAAAAATGGAGGTTAGGCTGACAGGCCGATAATTGTTGACATTAGGTCGAGCACCACTCTTGTATATGGGGTATATATTTGCTGCCTTCCATTCGGATGGCAGTTTCCTGATTCAAATGACGAATTAAATATATCCGCTAGTGGTTTGGACAGTTCGCTGGCCAGTTCTTTCAAGAACTTGGCTGGTATATCGTCCGGACCAGATGTCTTTGCTTCTTTCAGATTTCGCAGTTCTAGTTCCACGAGAGGTTCATGGAAGATTACATATTCAAGCACTGGACCGGCGTCTATAACAGCACTGTTGACGTGGTCAAGCTGAAGTTCCGGTTCTCTAGTGAAAACCGAGGCAAAAAACCGACCTAAGTACTCGGCTTTGTCGCAATTTTCAACGACTTCAACACCATTCCCATCCATGAGTACTGCTACTGGGTCCTTGTTTTTTTAGTCGGCTATTGATACAATGGAATGAATTTTTTGGTTTATATTCAGCCTGTTGAATAATTCTTGATTCATAGTTCTTCCTTGCCTGACGGATCATTCTTTTTACAGCGTTTCTTTGATGACGAAATTCTTTGAGATGATCTGCTGACCCTGTTTGCCTGAATACCTTCCATTTTTTATTCTTCTTCTTTAGCTGCCTGTTAAGTTCTCTTGCTAACCAGCGGGGCGACTATTCTTTTTTTGCACCTTCACTGGACAAAAGCGTTCAAGCAGATCGAGTGAAACTGTCTTAAATGATCGCCAGTCATCCTCTGGATTCCCTTTAAGCAAACAATCCCATCTCATAGACATCAGTTCTTTCCTCATCGCGTTAAAATCAGCCTTCCATATATTTCGCTTGCATTCCGTTCCATTCTGGCGCTGAGAATAAAGTGAGTAATCCCACATCAGCGTGCTATGGTCACTCTTACCGTGGGGTGCAATAGAATACACTTCATCAATGATAGAGAATTCCTTCGTAAATACAAGGTCCAGGCAATTTGCTCTCTTTTTCTCTCTAAATCTCGTTGGAATGTTAACCTTCTGTACCAGAGGTTGGTCGAGAGTGATATCCATTAGCTTGTGGCCGAAGGAAGTTGGTACACCATCAACTGTCAGATTAACCCAGTCTACTATAGGTGCATTGAAATCTCCAGCAATAAGCACCTCCTGGTGACTTGCTACTTCCTTGAGCAAATGGAGGAGGGACTCATCAGCTGCACTTGGAATGTTCGGTGGTCTGTAGATCGTCAAGAATTTTAGGTTCTGTGAACACTCCTTTTTAATCTTTATCCAGAGAAATTCATATTCAGGGAAGATGGAGTGTGCTCGTTCGACTGCCGAGATTCCTGTCCTAACATATACGGCCACTCCTCCTCCCTTTCTATTTTCTCGGTCTTTTCGAAAAAAGTTGGTATCCATCAATCGAAACCTCGCTATCCGCGATTTCGGCTTTGAGCCACGTTTCCGTAATGGCAACGATATCGGGGGTTCAGTCTGATACTAATGCTTTGAGTTCATCTACTTTCGATAGGAGACTCTGAGCATTGGTATGCAAACATCTCAATTTAGACTGGGTAACTCCTCCAAAAAGACTTCTGCGCATTTCGCGCGATTGAATACTAGAGTCTGTCGTTGTTTTCCGAGATGAAGTGGTGTCCATCCCGCCGACGCTGTGTTCTGATGAGTGCTCTTCATCCTAGTTCTGGAGCGCCTTCTTTGTATTATTCAAGCTCTGTACAGTTAAGTACATTGTATTTAGTGTCCTCCGTCTCGGCGAGAATCCACCTTTATTATGTACGGGGTCTGCCATAAGAAAGACCTCTTTATCACTTTTATTTCCCCGTCCTTTATTTGGAGCCATTTTTCCCCCTGCTCGGTCCTCCTCCCCCTGCTCGGTCCCCCTTCTTGTAGACTTAACTTTTTTGCACTGCTCACACTTTAGATATTTCTATGCTTTTGTAAGAGAAATTAAACCGAAGAATGTAAACAGGACGTTTTAAACTGTTTCTGAGGGAAAGTGTAGAAAACAACTTGGATAGTGTCACATTCCATAAGGATGAAGTTGTTGATAGGTAGACTAATTCACTGGATTTCAAACTATATTGTTTTAGAGTTTAGGATCCCTGTTCAAACTTATTATCAGAAACCGTAATGGATAGAGGAAAGGGAAGCTTACAGGTAGAAAGATCTTTCATTCGTGATGCAATGCCTACGATCTCGTTAATTCTGCTTATTTTCGTTTCTGACGGGCTGCATTTACCTCTATTCCAATCGTTGGATATAGTGCTCGTTCTTTGATCACTAAATGAATGTTATGCATTGTTACCCGAACCGCATTGCTGGTTTCTAGTCATTTCTGATTCCTAGGTGGCAAAGTGAACAAGTAACATTCTTACGTGCCCTTGGCAGCCATGATATTATTATCGTTATAGCTGCAATAATTTGTGGTGTGACTAAAGGTGTTCGAGGTTTTCGGAAGCTTGCGTCCCTTAGAGCTTAACCTTACTATCTTCTCATGAACAAATTTTCTGTAACAAAAAGTCATATTTCTATCAGTGGCCAAATAAAATCGGGCTCATTATTGCCCAACATGTGTCGTTCGAACGTTCGTTTACCGAAAATAGACCTTACATCATCATCTCTCCCATGTTAGATACCACTTTATGTTTATAAAGGTGAGAGTTCTGGAGTGATAAGCTGAGAAACTGGGTTTGCTCACTTTAACAGATTTGTTCTGTTCTTAATGTCTCGAACAGCTTGATCGGCTTTCCATTTTCAAAGTGATGAATGCCTAAAATCGGTCGGAAGTTTAAATGACTGGCTGAGGTAGTCGGCTTTGGGGTGATCTATTTTTTTTCTTTTCACGGGCTCGGCCTTCTGACAGATTTTTAGGCGGTTTGATGACTGCTGGCAAGATTGTCACATCAAACTCAAGACATCTGAGTGAACACGGCCCACGAAGAACGCAGCCGAAGAAAATACAGATTTCGAAGCCTAGCACAAGCGGCTAGCAAAAATCTATCAAAAGGCCGAGACAGCGAAGGAGGAAAGAAACAGGTCAATCAAGGAACATTCATTGTCAATTTTGATTGATTTTCGGCATTAAATGTTTTTCAAATAGAGAGCCAGACAAGCTGTTAGAAACGTCAGTAACAGGACAAGTCTTCCTGGGAGAAAATGCAGTTTCTCAGAAACCACTTTGTTTAGGACACCTACATAACGTTTTCATATCAAGAAATACCGAAGCCCGTACATTGGAGTATTGAATGATTAAGGTCACGAGAATATAAGTGATAGATGTGGTGAAATGTACCAACAACAGAACCATCTGACAGTTGACGCCAGCGTACCTATTGATAAATAAATAATAATACATAAATAAATGGTATATTTAAGGCCCAGAGGGCCCCATCATTACAAACTTAGTACCGTGGTTTAAATAAATACAAATTGGATAATTGCTGCACTATGTGAGCATCCATATGAACAGCAGAAATGAGTAGTATAGTAAACATATCCGATTCAAAACGATTTGCCATTTTTAACACAAAAGTCAACAATCTGTAGCATATACGGTGAACTGGAAAAGAAGCAGGAAAAAAATTAGAAGGTGTTGGTGGTGAATTAATCTACTGGCTTCTGCGCACACTACTAGGCTTTGAAATGGTTGCAGATGTTGCATGGTTTGTTTTATAAAAGCTAAACGAAAAATTGCAATAAGAAGTTGAGAATTTAAGGGCACCAATGCTTGACTTAAACTGCTGTTCGTCGAACGTTTCGGATACACGGTTGAAACCATACTATGAGGCAACAAAGGATAATAATGGTGGGCACTTAAGAGACTATGATGTTTATGTTCAGCCAACCAAGGAAACTAAATCACTTTCATTTCAGCTGTCTCCGCAGAATACTTAGACTGAGATGGCAGAATAGGATTCTTAACATGAAAGTCCTGGAACGGACCGGAATCCTCAATATCCACTACATGCTGAGGCTAGTGCAAATTTGAAAGAGTGACCACTTGTGAGAATGGACGACGAGCGCTTACCCAAACAAATTTTCTACAGATATTTAGCCACTGGTTCTCGCAGACCCTATATGAACACTTTAAAGAACTCTGTGAAGTGACTGTAAATCAACCCGGCATCCTGGGGTGTCCACACCCACCGCCCATAACCGACTAGCCTGGAGAACAGAAATGAAGATCGGCGCAGCAATGTACGAATTTAACCGGATCACCACTGCTTGGGTCAGAAGGGCAACGTGCAAGTCACAAGTGCCCTGGGCCACCACCGCCTATGTCCAAGGCTTTTCGGCATGCTCACGCTGCCAAGGTAACTTCTGCACGTGTATCGCCCTGTTCGGACACCTTCGGACGCAATGCAACAACAATCTGACAACATTAACTACAGTGTCAGTGAACGTTTCTTTTCCCAACCTTGCTTTGAACCCCACGATGACGACCACTCCCATCACCGATGAGACCATGTCTGATTACCCGCCACTTGCTACATTTCCCACCACCGACACACTACCAGCGATAGCTACTCGATTCTAAACTCTCCTCATTGCAATTGCACATCATCTCACACATAAGCCTAGTAGGTCACCTGTGAATCCATCGCAACATTTAAGAAAATACAATGAAACTATAAATCCTGCCAGAGGAGATTGACCTAAGGAAATCGGAACACGGCTTATCGGTTGGGATGCGCTTTTATGTGTGCAGGTTATCAATGTATGGGACCTGTTCAAATATAATATTTGATACATCCCAAGAAGAACCACTGTACCCTGTAAAACCTAACGAGGACTGCCGAACCCCTGTGGCCAACACCAGATCTTGAAAGATTGATCAACATGCCCTGGATAAAAATATCATCAGGGAATTTATGACTTATTAGAGGGGTTTTCGTATAACACTTAGTACAGGCTTCGCAAAGGCGAATGCTTTGTGGCGGACTAACTTTACAATATGCAAATCTGAACAACGGAATTTGACGAAAGATGCATTTTACATATCCTTTAAATTGAGTCTACACATGCTTCGGAAAGTGTACCTGGCAAAGAAGGACTGTAAAAAAAAGTTATATTAACGGGGATGCACGACGGTCGTTTCAAACTTGTCTGAAATTTCTTCGTCGGCTGTTCTGTACCTCTATACATAATGCAACAATGAACAGGTTAACAGTCAAATGAGAAGATTTTCACACGGTTTAGTGCTAGGAAAAACGTTCGTTCTTATGTTCATGAACCGGAAATATTGTATAGCTTTGTCAGGCTGCAAACAACACTAACCATTTACGCTCCTACTATAGCATTATCATCTTGAGTACCACTGTCACTGACTGGCACTGGAACCTTTCGTACAAAAATTGCCTTCTGCATTTCAGGAATATTTTTCGTGTCAAAATTTGTTTGTAAACTTAGTCAAGCACCGGTTCTTTATCATTATTTTCTATATGAAAAGGAAGCTCATTCGCACACAATATATGTACCAGAAACAACATTTTAATTTTTGAAGGTTCAGAGCCTTTCAAACCTACGAACGGACAAGCATTTTCTGAAATTAATTCATTTAATGCCTTCAAGTAATCCTGAACAGCTAGGAGTATTAAGTGCACACTAAGTTTTAAATATTGTATATACTTCCAACTATACAGTTGAAAATATTCCTTATAGGTTCCAAGGAGAAAATATCTACGTCCTTAGCCTAGCATTTACACACTCAGTTATTTTGTGGCAGTAGTACGACCGGTGCCGGCACATCGCTTGAAGGAAAGCCTGCTGAGATTATATTTGCACAGCGAGATTTGTGCCTGCTTTCTTTATTCTTGCAGCTTAGGACCGGCAAAGAAAGATGCAAGGATCATCGCCGTAAACGTGAAGGTAACGAAGGTGCACCTTGCAATGAACGCGCATATATCGTTTTCAAAGTTCGGAAATCGAAAAAGTGTCTTTGAGTTAAAAGACTCTTATACAAGAGAACAATGATGGCCAAAGGAAAGTAAAAATGTTAGACTCGGAAAACCAAAGCTTAAAGCGCATCTAAGTCTCAAAGAATATTATGAATGGAACATCTCGAAGTACAACCCTAATAGCAATTCATATCAGACGTATATCGTACGGATATCCACATGTCAAGATACATATGTCCACCGTATGTCGAATTTGTCCGCTTTTCCGAGATATGCCCAATATCGAAATGTCGACATTTGTCGAAATAGACGAAAAAGGGTAGGATACTACCTACTTTACCCCCCATTTAAAACGAATACATACGGAACCCCCTTTACTATTCCTTTACCGTGATCGCCAACAACGTACCCATTACTTCCCATCCTATATAGCTCGCGTAAACGCCACTAAAGTCACATTTTCCCATTTTCTCAACGTGTTGTACAAAATGTAAACACACAGTTGATGGAAATATAAAAATGTGTATTATAAAACGTCCATAATAATATATGTACAATAATGGATATTAGTCTACTTAATATAAAAACTGACAAAGGAACTGCGTATTATACCCTAATAGCAATGAAATACGATTCGAGGCTCGAACGGTCGTACGTTAATCGCATCTGGAATTTGATTGGTTGCTAGTGAACCTCGATGACGCGTCGCTAAGGGCGCAAGAGAATGCGCGCAGTGTTATTGGCAAATCGATCGGGCACTGAGCTGTCAATCCTGCGCACGCCGTGCCATGCCACTTCCTGCGCTGTCGTACGCGACGCGGTCGCGTAACTGCTCGCACCACTGTTCTGTCTATACTGACCGTTTGCTTTTTTGCAGAATGTTCTAGAACAGTATCTACGAAAACACTTAGAGACGCGCCCAGAAAGGTTTTCTGGATGATTTACGTCAAATTGCCGAGAATATGAGGAAATGTATCCGTCCGACTCCATCTTAATCGTCGTGGCATCTGACCCTTCCCAGTTCGTCATACAGATGACTTCAGAGATTTCCCCCTGTTGATGAGGATGCAAGTTTGACATCAGACTCATCTGACACGCGACCAAACAACCTCTCAAGCCAACAACCCTACAATTGGAAGAGGAACCTACGCTTCAAGAGGCTATGATTTCTGGCAATACGCCTGCATATGCCATTGATTCACCAGGAGCAGTCTTCAGGAAGATTATAAGACGGTTGACCTCTAACCTTCCCGCAGACGCACGAACGCTGCTGGCTTGGAAAAGTGATGTTTCAACGGTGATGGCAATGGGCAGTGGTGAGTACGATCATTTAGTACTTGTGAAACAGTTAACTGAGCAGTTTTGACGCGTCTAATAGGCAATGATTATTGTAACTTATTTAGCTATTGATGGGCCCTCATACATAAGAAAACCAAGCGCGGGTTTTGGCCTATCCTAGGTAGAATTATGGAGCCCATTGTTTGTGAACTATTTTTGCATTCATCATCCCTTTTTCCTATTTGGGTTGTAGCTCATTATGTCTAAAGATGGATTTCATACTGGGCCCATAGATTCCAACGTTTTCGTTTTGAACATCCTGTCTCTCGTTGTCATAGGTGCAGAACAATTACCACCGTTACCATTTTTAGGACAATTCATCTGTAGCGGCGGTTTTAGCATAACTATACCTATTTTCCAGTCTCCTTCACATGCGGGTGTTTTTATTACCTTCCAAAGATAATCTTTCTAGACGGGATTCGGCGCAAAACGAAAGAGGCGACGTGGTAATAAAACAAGAAGACCCAGCCGATCAGCCATCAAAGCAAGTCTTCGATGGATAACGCAAAGCAAAAATGCAAGAAATAACGATTTTTGCAGGCTTAGAAAGTATAGGTGGTTGCCACACGGCATCGCCCTTGACGAAGTGAGATGCTCTGACCAAAGCCGTCGCATAGAGGGCATATAGACAGCAATTGCAGGTTTTCTCTGGACATTAATTACCGTCTTACTCAGGTTACACATTTGGCCTCCCTTGAGCAGGCGATAGCGCCGGCAATTTTGCTGATCGCGTTTTCACATCGCTCTTTCGCCGATGAGGTGACCTACCGGCTAACTTTTCTACGATCGCCACTCATGACAAATAGGCCTTTTTCTCTCCCCTTTATACGGAATTCTTTTTGCAAGAAATATTTCAATATTAATCCAATCCATGCACCGCAGATGTCTTCAATCTCTGAATATTCCACAAAAAGTCGGACAAATCTCGCAGCCAGAACGAGTTTTCAAAAAATGCCTCTTAAAAAGGCATATGACCGACCGTCGCAGAAAAGGGCTTAAAGGCAGCCCGGTAGCACTGTGCTGATCGGTACGTAGATTTTAAACTTTATCAACCTTTTATACAAACATTTACTACATAAACACATGCGCATTGTTTACTCTCCATCACCACTTTTATTGTCTTTTTCATTACAGGTGGATACCTTATGAAACGGCTGAGGGATTGGCGGGTCCATCAACACAGGACAACTTATTAGGAGAAATTTATAAGATTTATTTTTGTACACTTACGCTTTGCATATTTTTGAGCAAAAATATATTTTTAATTGCTTCACTAGTCTTCCGAGAGTCATCTTTATCATTAATAACTATCTGATTAGAATGTAATGGGATCGTTTTGCTTAGCTAGTATGGGCGTCAACCAAAGTATAAGGGTCCCGCCGTGCGGTTGAAAGAAACGAGATACGAATTTTCGGATCCGATTCGCGTCCGAATTCGAAGTCATGGTCGGATCCGATTCGCGTCCGAAAATCGTATCCCGATCCGATTCGCGTCCGATCTGCGTCCGAATTGTTATTAGGATCTCCCTGGAAATATCCCTCTCGAGTGAGACGAATCCTTCAGCTACAATCTAACTGGACCGCGCATTATCTGCCCTTGGAAATATCTACTTTCGGAGTGGGACGAATCCTTCGCTTGAACAATCTAACTGGACCGTGGATTATACCACGCTCTGGAAGTTATCCCTACGACCAGCACCCTAATAACAATTCGTACGCGAATCGGACGCGAATCGGATACGACCGTACGACTGGTCGGACGCGAAATCGGATACTACCATGACCGCCTAATTCGTACGCGACCGGATCCGAAAAATTCGTATCTCATTTTTCAACCGCGCAGCGGATCCCCTTTCTCTTCTTTGTAGACCCCCCAACTAGGTTAACGCTTTAAAAACGACCCCCATTACATTCTGAGACAATGTTTACCATTAATAAGGTGAATATCGTAAGACTGAGCAAGATAATAAAGTTTATTTTGTTTAAAAAGTGTTCGAAATTGAGGTATACAAAAATAATCTGGAAATCTGTCCGCAATTGAAGACACTGTATAACCTGCATCGTCCGCCGGCAATCGATCCCCTCCAAAATTTAGTGCAGTGAGGAGTAGCTACAATGGACTTTTGAAATGCTAATTATAAAAGCATCACAATCAGCTTGATTTTTAATGCATGCAATTGTTGTAGACAATGTTAACAAATTTGACTAACCATCAAGACTCTTCCCGAGGGTAGCCTTTAATCCCCTTTTGTGTAGGCGATCGTATGCCTTCTTAAAGGCATTCTTTAAAGCCCTCTCCAACTGTAATTTGTCGGCATTTTGTGGATTATTCCACCTATTAAAAACCTCTGCGGCAACATGATTAAGTAATTATTGAGCTTTTACTTACCCAAAATAACAGCATAGAAAGGGGAAGCAAAAAATGCCTTTTTGTCTTGGTGCCTTCCGTAGAAAGTCAAGTTGTATGTAACCTCATCAGCAAATAAGGCAGAAAATATGCGATCAGCAAAACTGCTGACGCTATCGCCACCAAAGGAAGCTAAATACGTAACCTAGTAAGATGGTTAATAATGTGCAGTCTGCCTACCAATTGCTCCCTGAAGGATTTTTCGGCGACGTCTTCGGTTAAGGCGTCCAGTTCATCTACGGTCAACATTGGTTTAAATATTGGACATGCTGACGGTTGGGGTGCTTGGATGGCGGTGATCACCAAACGTTCCTCCAGAAGTTGCCGCAATGCAGCCACCTCTACCTTCAGGTCTTGCAACTGGCGTAGTTCTTGTTTATGGCATTGCATGTACCATCGATGGTAAGCTTTGCCTGAAGAGTGCTTTTGGTGTGGTTCTGTGACCACGTCGCCTTTTCCGGTGGCGCCTACTGCCGTCTACGAAAATTGTCTTTTTAAGGTATTAGCTTACCCGCGTAGGAGGGAGACTGTGCGATAGGCAGTGTTCCACTTGAATCACTGCTTCCCAATGAATTGTCCTAAAACAGCGGTAACGTTGGTAATTGTTCTGCATACCGATGAGGATGAGATGGAGGGCACGTTTGTTACATAAACATGTGGATCTATTGGACATTTAGTGTTCCTTCTGGGACGTCCGGTATGAATTCCATCGCCAGACATAATGAGCTACAACCCAACAGGAAAAGAAGGGATTAGGAATGTAAAAACTATCTAATCAATCACTGCCTCCCTTCACTGTCCACGAATCAATAGCTGCGGGACTGTTGGGTTGTAGGATTGGTGGACAGCGACCGTAGAACGGTAAGAGTTACAGTGAGAAAATAAAACCTAGTACGAGAATATGAGGGAAAGTTACCGTCCGACGCAGTCTTCACAATATTTATCATGTCTGTGGCATGCTTGACAGATTCCATGATGTCAGTCCTCTGTGTCCCATCGTTCAGTGATTTCGATTAGGACCAGGTGACCGTTTAAGGGGAAGCATGCGTATTTCAGGACGGTGGACGGCAATGGGCTTGTTTTGAGTACGTTCCCTAATGTAGCTTTATAAACGTTAATAAATGATGAGTTTTCAGGATAATCAAAAAAATCCTCAACATTTTCATACTCTACAAACACTAAGCCTATGTCTCCACTAGAATAACGGACAATATTCTGCACACATACTAATTTATCGCCTACCAGAAGGGACCCATTTGATGGCGTCGTACCAATTATTAAGCTTTTGTTCTTAATATACCGAAACTGCGTGAATGAACCACCTGATGGTGGTTGTGGCCCGTCGCGGTGTTCATAGATAGCAGTCCATTCTGATAGACCACTTAACGGCCGCCGCTCTGCCTGTAATTCTCCTAGCCTACGGACAACTTGCTGAAGTGGCTGCGATGGTTTCCTAAGCATGCGCTTCATTTTTCCGAGATAACTTTCAAAAGGGAAAGACGAGAAACTATCAAGGGGGCCATGTCGGTGGACATCATCCGGTAGATGAACAATGCTGTGAACATTGTACACCATTTCCGACTTACCATATAAGGACGAATATTTTTCTACGAACATTTTCAACAGCTGCCTACAGTAGGGCACCCATTCTTTGCACGAATGGGGACGAACAAGACAGCGAATTGCCGTGAACAATAGTAAAAAGTGTTTCCAATATCTTTTGTGAAGGACATCTTTAAGGACGACTATACCGGTGTACAGTAGAAACTGACGCAGTTCAGTGCCCTTCCAGGTATCGTAATCCGTAATAGACCTTGCGCGCTGTGAAAATTCCCGTGGCAAGTAGGCATTAAGGGACTTTAATCTATCATTCACCGTAGATATTGCCTCAGGTGACAACCGGAAATGCACTTCTCTTGGGCTTTTCAACCACAAGTTCAGAATACGTACATCTGAAGGCTTTCCATAGCCACAGTAAATTCCTACGACGAATATTTCACTAACAAAGGGCTGCATAATTCTACCTAGGATAGGCCAAAACCCGCGCTTTGTTTTCTTATGTATAGGGAGACCGTCAATAGCTAAATACGTTACAACACTATTGCCTACTGCACGCCTGGTAGGGTCTTGAAACTGCTCAGTTAACTGTTTAACAAGTCCTAAATGAACGTACTCACCACTGCCCATTGCCGTTACCGTTGAAACATCACCTGCCCCACCCAACAGTGTTCGTGCGTCTGCAGGAAGGTCCGAGGTCAGCCGTCTGATAATCTTCAGAAGACTGCTCAGATGAATCAATGGTATACGCGAGCGTACTGCCCATGAACTCATAGCCTCTCGAACCGTTACTTCCTCTTCAATTGTAGGTGTGCTTGAATATTTGTTCGCGGCCACGTCAGATATATCTGAAGTCAAACTTATCTCCCTCATCAACAGAGGAAATATCTGATTCCGAGCCGTCATATGACGAACTAGAAGAAGAGGTCAGATGCCATGACGATGAAGATGAGTCGGACGGATACATTTCCCTCACATTCTCGGCAATTTGACGTAAATCTTCCAGAAAGCCTTTCCGGGCACGTCTCCTAAGTGTTCTCTTAGATACTGCTCTAAACATTCTGCAAAAAAAAGTATGAAAACGGTCAGTATAGATAGAACAGTGGTGCAGGCAGTTAAGCGACCGCGTTGCAGCACGAGAGCGCAGGAAATGGCGTGGCACGGCGTGGCACGGCGTGCGCAGGAGTGACAGCTCAGTGCCCGATCGATTTGCCAATAACGCTGCGCGCATTCTTTTGCGCCCTTAGCGACGTGTCATCGGAGTGCACTAGCAACCAATCAAATTCCAGCTACGATTGGCGTACGACCGGTCGAGCTTCGAATCGTATTTCATTGCTATTAGGGGCACAAGTCTGGAAGTTCACTCACTCCTAAGAACAACATCGCTGCTTCTGAATCTGATTGTTACAGTGCAAAGAACTCCTTACAACAAAGGCTGAGTCGTTCATATTACAAATTTTGACTGTTGAAATTAATTGCACAAGCAAATCTTTTCGCCATCTGTATTAGCACGGCCGGTTGATTGCAGACTTTGAATTAATACCCTCTAATATAGTTTCCAATAACGCTAACGTGCACGATCCATCTCTGCAAGCTGAAAGAAAATGTTCGTTGACGGCTGGATTTGAACCCTGGATCTCAATTTATAATGTCGGACGCTCTACCGACTTAACCACCAGCTCACACCCTGAAGGCCAAGTCGCTAAGATATACTCTAACGGGTTTAATCAGGTTAACTTAAGCAAGCCGCCTCGTACAACCTTTGACAAGGTACTCCCAGGAATAGCCGAAGCGCTTTCAATAACGAGTACAAAAATCCCAGACCACCCACTATGCAAAAACGCATCTCCTTTCACCAACCGTCTTAGAACCTAACACCACCAAGCCAAATAAGCCTGCGCGTGCAGATTGCGATGGATGTCTTAACCTAGCCACGCGTAATGCGTTTTAGAGGGAAGCCTTGAATTTTTACGCGGAGATACTAGCAGTGCTCATAAAGCACAATAAGACAACACCACCGGATGCGGCGCATGCAGAGGACAGGTCAGTGGTTGATAAAACCAGGAAACCACGAGTCCAGCAGGGCCAAACGCAGACGCATACTGCCAGCAGAAGGCTGCTGAAGAGCAACCTGCTAAAGACCAACCAAAGCCCCTCAGTTTTATCGCTAGACAGCACCTGGAGCACGCCATGTGAACAAAAAGCAAGGCAACCACTCCAAGAGGATGCGGCGCATGCAGAGGACAGGTCAGTGGTTGATAAACCAGGAAACCACGAGTCCAGCAGGGCCAAACGCAGGTGCATACGCCAGCAGAAGGCGGATGCAGAACGGCCTGCAAAGACCAACCAAAGCCCTCAGTTTTATCGCGATACAGAACTTGGAGCACGCCATGTGAACAAAAGAGGAAGACCACTCCAAGAGGAGACTTCGAAGACGAAGTTGAATTGGACCAAAGAGCAAACGGTAACTGAGAAGAAAAATGCTACCAGCAAAAGGTCCATAGAATCTTTCACAGATCTAGACTTCGAAACCCCTGCTGCTACTCGCTTCAGTGCGATGTGACCACGGCCCATGCTCGAGCAAACCGCAAAGCAACATATAGTGATACAGGGTGCACCAGAATCAATGGCTACAGTTGCTGGGGATAAGGTGGAGCACGATCGAGGTCTCGTTCGGCAGTACGCTAAATCACTGCTAAGGGGCACTGAATCTGTAAAAATTCTCAAAACATTTAGAATAGGCAAGGATCAGCTGCCGAATGGTTCGAGCTCTCGGCCACGACCATTAAAGGTCATTTGGGACACCGAAGCGCAGGCACAGCTTATGCTGGAAAGAAAGTCGCCTCTGCGGACCATGCATGCTGGAGTTTTCTTTCAGCCGGATTATGAACCAAAGGAACGCAGGAAAATGCGAATTTTGAAAAACGAGCTAAACGACCGAAAGAACAAAGGCGAAACCGGCCTACAAATAAAAGGAGGAGAAATAGTCCACATTGAACGAAATTTTCTTTGGCCGGAAGTAGTCAGGCGGAAAACTTAACCAAGGTCAACCGGCCGGTTCTGGAAGGTACCACAAGCAATAGTGGCCGCTGCCTCGAAATCTATTATACCAATTGTCAGAGTCTCTTCAATAAACTTGACGAACTCAAAACAATAGTATCCGAGCAGAAACCGCATATAATTGCATTAGCAGAGACTTGGCTGACCGAAGCAATAGGGATCAGCGAAGTCAGCATTGAAGGCTATCAACTGTTCCGCTGCGACAGATCTCAACGTAGGGGCGGAGGAGTGGCACTTTATGTAGCCAATGAAATTTCCTGTTGTCAGAGGGAAATTGCAGACATAACCCTACGACGATATGAAATAATTTCATGCAAAATTAAGATAAGGCAACATCCGGCACTCAATATATGCGTTGTTTATCGGCCTCCCGGCTCCAGCGAAAGTGACGACGTAGAACTGCTAAGTTCACTGGACGGTTATCTGTAAACAGGAAAAATCTATTACTCCTGGGTGATTTTCAACGCTCCTGGCATCGATTGGATGAGGCCCTGGAGTAAAGGCCGCAGCAGCACCTTTCAATTATCAACTACTTCAGTTTTTCTTTGGACGAATATCTCATTCAACACATCGACTTCACAACCCGACTGCGAGAAGGCCAAAGATCAAACTGTCTAGATCTCGTTTTAGTAAAGAAGAGGATCATAAGGGAAGTGAACTCACAACCGCCACTAGGGTTAAGCGACCCGTTGCTTTTACCTGCGTGTGTTACCTATTGTCTCCAAAAATTGCAAATAAAGAGGCGCAGAAATATTTGGAAAGCCGATTTTGAAGAAATGAGACGTACCGCTTCCGCAGAAAAACTGGTTACCCAGTACGAACGATACAAATGAATTATGGCAGCATATCCAGGGGACTGTAGAGCGCTTAATTGAAGTCCATTGCCCAATGAAAGTAATAAGACCATGTGCCAGACCTCCATATGTCAACCAGCCGATAAAAGGGCCATAAAAGAAGAAACAAAGGTTGTGGAAAAAGTACGAGCATCTTTCAAGATTCAACATCACTTTGCCGAATATAAAGCGCAACGAAATATATGCCGCAAGGAAATACGAAATTCTAGAACTGCCTTTGAGCATCAACTTACAACACAAGTCACAATATGTCCAAAGAAGTTTTATGGCTACATCCGCAGTCAAGGAAGCACCGGGACGACATTGCAACGCTAAGGGATAACCCAGGGAACGTAGTAACGGAAGGACCGCGGAAAGTAGAGTTACTGTCAGAGTTTTTCAGATCGGCGTTTACGATGGAATCCCCGACGATAATTCGGGAGTAGAAGGGCGAAGGTACAGCGGTTATTGAAACTGTTACCCTTTTCTGTCGCAGACGTAAGACATGTCCTCAGTCACATCAAATCAGACAAGTCTCCTGGACCGGATGGGATCCCTGGACTGATACTTAAAGAACTGTCGACCGAGCTATCGGTGCTCTTTCAATTCTGTTCGAGCTTTCCATGCGAACAGGGACTTGCCTTTTGCAGTGGAAGACGGCCAACATCGTACCGTTATATAAGGGGAGGTAGCAAGATGTCTACAAACAGCTTTCGGCCCATAAGCTTGACTTGCCTTTCCTGCAAAATGATGGAGGTCTTTGTGAAGCAGGCCATACTAAGATTTTGCGATGAAAGTGACATCCTACAAAATTTTCACCATGGCTTTCGGCGAGGGCGCTCCTGCCTTTCAAATTTACTGACTTCAATTGAGGCCTGGACAAGTGCTTTAGAAGAGGGCTTCGAAGTGGACGTAGTGTACATCGATTTCCGCAAAAAGCCTTTGACAGCGTGCCCCATCAACGCCTTTTACACAAACTGAGCGTTCTTGGCATCAAGGGAAAAATTTTGGACTGGATCAGGTCATTTTTAGTCGGTCGAAAACAACGCGTTTGCATCGGGGAGGATAAATCGGACTGGGTTGACGTAGTTAGTGGGGTTCCTCAAGGCTCCGTTCTCGGTACTCTACTCTTCATTCTCTATGTAAATGACAGCCTTCAAGAACTGGACTGCGGTAAAATCATGTTCGCCGATGACGTTAAACTATGGCAGGTCATTAAGCGCCCAAGCGACCGAGATGCTCTGCAAAAATAATCTTTTGCAAAACTGCAGACGTGGTCTGAGAGATGGCTGCTGGATTTCAATGTGCAAAAAGTGTGCCGTCCTCCACCTGCGTCCAACAAACTACCCTATCCCTCAGAGCAGCAGGACATATCACCTGAAAAACATCCAAATTCCCGTAGCATCTACGCAAAAAGACCTAGGCATTTGGATACAGAGTAATATGAAGCCCTTATTACAGTCTGTCAAAGCCGCAAATAAAGCCACGGGAAAGCTGCACGCTATCAAAAGGGCGTTTCTAGCCTTTGGCAGAGTGTACGGCACATTTGTTCGACCACACCTAGAGTATGGCATACAGGCGTGGCGGCCATGGCTAGCAAAGGACACAGCATGTCTGGAGAAAGTGCAGCGTCGGGCAACAAAGCTAGTAAGAGGTCTAAAAAACCACACTTACATAGAGAGACTGGCATGCCTAAATTTATTCCCTCTGCATTACAGGCAACAAAGAGGGGATCTTATCCTAGTTTACAAGATAATAAACGGTCTTGAGAAAGGATTACGCTTTGAAGACATGTTTCAGTGGCACCTCTCGCCTCATCTCCGTGGGCACACAATGAAGCTGCGCATGAAAATGTCCAAGCTAAACCTCCGCTCTGAATTCTTCACGCAACTTGTCATACAACAGTGGAACAACCTTCCACAGTCAGTCGTGGAGGCAACTTCCCTTCAAATGTACAAACAACGCTTGGATAATTACATGCGTCCCCTCTCCTCTCTCCAAGTCTGAACTCTAAAAACCAGACATATATTGTAAAAAACAATGCTACTCTCCTCCCCCCCAAGTCTGACCTCTAAAAAACCAGACATATATTGTAAAAAACAATGCTACTCACTGTTTGCCAATACTATGTTAGTAGTGGTAAATTTACACGTGCTAAATAGGGTTTTCAAAGGCATTGCCTATTATCCTCACCAAATAAACTGAAAACTGAAACTGACACCGGTACCAGTGCTTGTGGGATAACAATAATGACCCCTCTGATAAAGGCATACCAGACATCTAGTCCAAATGGACTTAATTATTACACAAATATTGCCTGTTATATTTAATAAAATTAACTGAACTCTCGTTTACTTAACTACATGTTAATAATGAGGGTCCTCTTATAGCAGGGGGATATAACTAGATATCGCCGAAGTTATAGCAGTAATAAAACCTGGCCGTCCATTGATATCCGGAATAGCGAAAATGTGTTGCCTGAATGCCAAAAATATAGGATAGACAAGAAAAACCTCATGATGGGATGGTGGTGTTTGTAATAGACACCTTCATTGTGTCCGAAATGACCAAACACTCCTATTTAATAACTGACGATATTTGATTGACAAGCAAGTTTGACAGCTTCCATGTCTTGACGTAATAACTGTCTACCGATCACCCATAATACACCAAATCCATAACATTCGTTACTTGGGGCAGCCGCAGCGTGAATTAATTGCAGGGCCGATAAATCCTCAAACCTCAAATAAACTTTCGAGTACCAATTTCTGCTTCAAACATTTAAAACGCTTCTCCTGAAACACGCTATTATTCAAACCTTTTCAATTGTGAAAGACGTTCCGCTCGACACGGTTTTCCTGCTATGCACCTGAACTCCTATTTAAGCGTTCTCATAATGGCTCCACTGCATGTGGTCTATGTACTCTCTTCGAGGTTAAATGCAAATGTATACCGAGATATTGGATTAAAGCTTTATTCTCGGATTGGCCCCTACAGTTTCCCTACCTCGATGCTTTTTCAGCAATTACAAGTCCGTTGTAAACACATGCTAAGAGGTGCCATAAAAAGGAAATACTCAACCGATAACAGGTCAATTTCGTACAACTAGAAAAGTGGATGGCTGCAAACGTACAGCAGGTTAGACAGACAAGTTATGCTCAGGTTATGGGACGTGCACATCCCGTGCTGCATCGCTGGACCCGATGTGTCTCGATACATGATGGTGCATGTGCGGTACTTAACCTGCTAGGTAATTGTTCATGAAAAGCGATAGGACGACGGGCCCGTAGATCTGTGACAGTGTCGGATCACTTGCCCAGTGACCAAAGAAGGCGATAAAAAAATGTCAAGTTTTCTAAAGTCTGGAGTTTCTAACGTCTGGCTGAGGACAGCTGCTAGACCAGCAATGGTCATCTCGGCTTCCCGTGTCTAGGTAAAAACGCAGAGTATAAAACTGATCAAAATGGCTCCCCTTAGCAATTTAAACAGGTTTTCATTACTTTGATTGCCTACTTCACTCAGTAAACTTAAAATGACTCATTTGCAAGAGAGAACATGGTAGTGATATCAGGAGAAAAAAAATTGTCAGGGTACTGCCAATTTTAATGCTAGCTGAATAGACTAATGGTATAAATCTCAGAAATGACTCTGCAGAAGAAAAATCAGATAATCAAAGGCCGGGTGGCTGAGCACACAAAACAAATACAAAAATATTGCAATACGCACCAACATTTTAACGACAAGCGCTATAAAATATACAGAGTAAACATTAACAGATTCATCACAAAAAAACCAAAACATAACATCCGGGAAAAATTGTACAAATCTGCATTCCAGAAACAAAACGGAGCATAGTACACTTTCGAAAAGTAGGCAGAATCATATAAAAAGAAGTCTAGGTTTACGGATGGCTTTTACGAAGCTAAAACGCGAGCGGTAAAAACTGTTGAATCTCTGATGTTGCTGCGTGTTTTCGTTGTTGGCTTGGCTTTTTATGGATACTTTCCTGCGTGTGCCCATTCTGTGGCAAAAAAATACCATGAACCTGAAAATAAATTTAATGTCTCAATAAGTCGGCAAAACGATGAACAGATGCCTTCGAATGACACATCAAATTGTAAGTGCAGACGATGCTCTTTTTCTTTTTTTAATGTTCCCGAATCGTGTCTTAGGCAGCCAATTTAAGATTTTATTTTGTAATCGCTTGTCATTATGTAGTATTGAAAATACGTTTTAAAGTGCAGAAACTTTTAGGTTAGTCTCTTACATCTGTCCCATCCATCCTACATAGGATGGATGTCTAAATATAGGCATTAGCAATTTTAAATTTGTTTTACAAGTGCCCTAGCAGGTGCGTCACAAATTATGGCTGCTACACACTAAATTGAAGCGTTTTTTCGATTGAAAAGGCATACAAACCACACCTATCCAAAGTTTATAATTCAATAAGTGGCTTGCAATACGCTTGCGCGTCCGATGGCTGGCGTACACCACAATATATTCAAATTACAAAGACTTCACTTACAAACGGTTGCATCATCTTAACTGAAAAAGGCCAAAATTCTCGTTTATTTTCTTATGCGCTGGCAGCACATCGATTGCAAGTTACAAAACAACTATCACCTAAAGCCTGCGTGGAAGGGATGCGTAATTTTTCATTCATCTGCGTTACCAGTTCAAACTGAACGTACTTTCCGCTGCCCATTACCATTATTAGTAAAGTACTTATTGCTGTGATCAATAGTGTTCGTGCGTTGGATGGCCGGTCTGTAGTTAAGTACTGCTTCATCTTTAGAAGACTTCATATGAAGACGCCTCGGGAGGTGTGTATGTTCAACGGTGATGAGCTTATGTTATCATAAGATGATAAGGTCTCTGTATCAGGGGACGAACTTTCCGAGGACAATTATGATGAGTCTGACGGGTACTGTTAATGCTTAAAATATCACTGAAGTTGCGCTGTACGCGGCGTCTGTATGTTCGATTTGACCTCCCTTTAAGCACCACGACGGTGAAGAAAACAGCAGTTTTTAAATAGTACAAAAACAAAAAACACAAGGTCGAACAGTTACAATGACTGTACGATGGCGTGCCATGGCAGAAAGCAATGCCCTCGACTGCGCGGGCACATGCAATTGCTCATCGGATCGATAAACCTATCAAATTGCGCAATTTCGTTTGCGCCCTTAGTAACCTGCGCGCTACGCCACTGCCAAACAATCAAATCACGGACACAAAGCGGTCACGAAAATGCGCACTCGAATCGCGCAGCCTTGCTTTTAAGGTTTACACCAGCTGAACTTTTTTGTCTCGGTGGATCTTCTAGCTTCCGACAATAGATCAAGATGTCTAATGGATAATAGGAATATGATTGCTAATAATAGTTCAACGAATGACAGGTTTCACGCACAGTCGGCGAATTCAGCAGTATGGTTTTGTTACTCTCGCAACCAATCACATGAGTAGTAAGATGCTAGTTCGTTACCATTGACAGTGTCGATACTGGAGTAGCATTTGCGGCTGTCTCCTAAGATTTACCATATATCCATGCTGAGCAAAATATATCCTTAGTCACAAGGTTCGTTATCCTATCTGTTTGATACGTCAAAATGTTCGTAGCCCCTTGAAGTTTGAGTATGTCCAGTATTCCCTCTACGCGTATATTAAGAATGGACTGCGAAAGTTTGTTTTTCTGAAGGTTAATCTTCTTTAGGTCACCATATCTCGTACGAGGTTTTGATATTATCCGAATGCGCACTACCCAAGCTATGACCGAATGCATGCGGTATATAGTTAATAGTAGTGAAACTGCCTTTCTAAGTTCGCATATCCAAAGTAAAAGAGGCGTTTGCTACGGGAGGTTTATTTGGGAATCTAACGTTTTGAGTAGTTATTTCGCCCAACCATCTTTGGAGACTGAAAAAACATGCATGCAGCTCATATGGCGCACCCTTTGTATGCATAACTTGCCAATGCCGACCGTGGGGTTGTATTGAACTTGCATTTCACCTCGACCTCATCGCCCCCGTCGCCAGTGACCGCGGAGATAATTTAGACCGATTTTTTTACGCCTTGACTGTCTCCTGTCAAGAAGGTTAGTAAACCCAGATAGGGAGGGACAAGCCAACTCGGTGGTTAGACGGAGCAGTCGGTGGACATCAGGCTGCTTGCATCCGCCTTTATTTGTGGCCATACCACAATCTCAACAATGTGAAAGTTTAAAATATGATCTTTTTGCTTAGCACGGGTTGCTCTCTGACTGCGGGTTCAGCCTTCGCACGGCCAACTTATACCCAACGGTTCCTCCAACGTGGTTGCGCATTGCGCAGCTGCACTGAAATTGACATATTTCTTCTGTTTAGTGGTAGGGTATTTTGACTGCGTCAATTACCAGTAAATTGTCGAGCCAGGCCAATGAATAACTGCTAGTCTTTGTCGTGCTAAATATTTATCCCTTCATATACGGAATGTTCTGCCATGATTTCAACTGACTGCGCTCCTCATCTATTGTGGCATTCGGCTCCGTTCATAAAATGCCTGCGGATAACCGTCGGCTCAGGAGACTCCTCGGAGGTTCTTCATATCGTCACGCTTGATGGCTGAAGTGCTGCGACAAAATTCCATCCGCTGGTAAAGCGTGCGTACACAGCTTCGTGTGTGTTGCAGCGGGTGGTTGCTGTTCTACTTGAGCATTCGCAATTTGTTTGTTGTTTTTTCTTCTGTAGATTGACGACCTTAGGTTACTGTCCGGTTGGTGGCAGACGAAAACATCAAGAAGGGAAGTCTGTCCTCCACTTTCTCTTCTGTCATGAACTTTAGATCCAAGATGGTAAAGTTCAGTGGTTCTTCGCAGTAATTAATCCTGTCTTGGTTGATGATGACGAAGATCTCAACGTAGCGTACTCAGCACTTAGGTTTGTTTTCATCGAACAGCCGCCTTTTGAGTTTTTTGCAGAACCGTCTCGAAATAAGTACCGACATTGGTGAACCCATCTAGGTGCCTTTAATGTGCTCTTATGTGATCCCTTCGAAAGGGAAGAATGCCTTGAGGCAGTACTGCGTAAGTTCTATGAGATCCTGAGCGGTGGTTTGGTCACCGTTCTGCTCGTACCACATTACCGAGTGATTTGACCTCAAGTGTCTGTCATATGGACGTTAAAAGTGAGGTAGCATCAAATGACACCATCCTCTCATTCCGCGACAAATTTCACAGTGCAATGCCGGTCCGATGCAGTCTGATAGTAGCCGTTTGTTGGTTACGCATGAAGCCATACAATGAAGCGTCATACAATGAGAGCTGTACGGAAGACTTTGCCGTCTCTGAAAATGGGTAGGCGAAATCGATACATTAAACTGCAAACTTCCTGATGACTGTCCCTTCTTTTAACGATATGCGGTTCATGGTACACAAGTTCTTTTTCGGTGCGCTACTACTAGTGGCTAGTAACATGAGAACGTTAATGAGCCCTTCAGCAGCTTTGTACCGCGATTTCAGTCGAACAAGATAAGCAGCGATTAAGATTTGTGGTGCGGCGGCAGATTGATTTCTTACAATAGATTTTTCACTTGACGCGTATGTACACATTTCCAAGCCCAACTTGGGAATCGGGATTTTCCCGTCTTCCCCGTGAGACCCTTTTGTTTGGTCTAACATCCAACGTATGATTTTGACGTCTTGACTTATTAGCGAGGCCTTGAAATCTCGATTAGATCATTATGATGGGTGAAAAAGAGTAACGGTCCCACCGAAAACCCTTACGAAACTGCTATGCACAGGAAGCTCGGGAAACTTGTCCTTCTGGACGCATGTGCGTTCTTCTCTGTACCGCACAGAAGTAGTTGGAAGGTTATTTTGTGGTGAGGATTTTCTGTTTACTATCAGGGTAGCTTCAGCTGCTTTTTCTTCAGCTTCCTGTTCAGGTTATTTGGTAATGAAAAATTTCATGGGACTTGCTCGTCATTTAAGTGAACTTTGCTGTCCGGGACTTATGGGTTTGAAATAATATAGGCTTTCGACAGTAATTTTTAATAAAGCATCTTGAAGATGCCATTCTCATATGCGGTGGTTTAACAGAGAAAGCTGACAGTATCTATCCGCGCAATGTACCCCCCCCGCAAATTCCATCGAGCAATTTGAGAATCCCAGTGGGTCCATACTCGGAAGGGCATAATTTCCGCAAGCAATCATTTGTTTTGTATCGGCGTGGCACCAGAGACTACTGTTGCGTATTTTGCATTTTTCGCTGTGTCATTATGGTAAATTTACACTCATTCTTTCAACTCTTTTAGCTCCCAATTCTTCCGCCGACTCTAAAAATTACTCCTGGCATGCCCAGGATGAAAATGTTGATCCAAATGACCTGTTTGATGGTAAAATTTTGACCAGATGTCGCCTACGACCCGTTAACTGGTGGAATTACACCCTCGCCAGCTCAAAGCTTATCCTAGGGCACGAGCTGGAGTCTGCCTTGGGCACTGCCTTAGGCGTCGGTGGTAGCGACATCTTCGGTGTCAATCTTCATCGTCACGTTAGACTGTCGTCTCTTTTCAGCCCCTTCCTTCTACAACGACGATATCCCACGTCCAAAAGCTCCGTGCCCCACATTATTCAGAGTCACTGTACCTTGGTCTTTGTCTATGCATCCTGGTGTCCATTTTCTGTTGCCGCAGCACCCTATGTGAATGCCCTGGCACGTGCGTTTCCCCAACTGCCCCTTGTTGCAATTGACGTTGACGAGTATGTAAAGTACAAATGGAGCCTCTGTGTCTTCTACATCCCAAAATTGAAGATTTTTATCGCCGGCCATGTTTATCGAGAATTCAATGGCTCAGACACCGACCTTGACGAAATGATTGATTTTGTTTGGAACAGCATCCGTTTACTACCGATGGGTCCAGTCCGCCTGGAAGGCCGGGACTTCCTGGGCCCGATTCCATCCGAACTACATCCCCGCAATGATATACGCCTGCCGCTGGCCTGGCTGGTCTTTCTAGCCTGCGTCATCTACCTTGTGGGATGTTTTGTTGATTATCGCCGTCTCTGCGCCAACCTAATTGCACTGGTCAAAAGGCAGAGCGACCATATATATGGATTATACATCGTTCGCTATCGACCAAATATCATAACTCCACCTTCAGTCAGCCAGTGAGAACATATTACTACGCTTTGACTCACCTGTACAGATTTTCATCAAACATGCTTATTTTTTGTTTCAAGTTATGCTTTCTCCTCGAAAGGCTTTTCAATTAGCCGATCGATGTGCGCGTCATGGCTCGTGAAGCCGTTTCTCTTTCCGACGGACCTCTGGATTGACTCTGTGTGGCTCCAATTAAATTATTCCCCGTCCAGTTCATGGGGTTTTCTGTACAGTGACTCGAGTTGTCCTCATTTAGGTCTCATAAACTGCATATGCAATCTCGAATTGTAATTCGCATCGGCATATTCCACTGTAAGGGAATGCACCCGAGGAAGATTAACTTTTCATTCTGGCCGCCTATTGGTTATCAATATGGGGTTTACTGTATTACTGTTTTTATCTCTGACGAGAGCTCACGCGCTTCGATGGGGAACCCAGTTAGCTGTAATCCTATTCGTCCGCCACGTGCCCCTCATTCAGAGTCCTAGCAGTGGAGACAAACTAGGTAACTTATCGACCCTCCGGAAGACACCTGTCGTGAACCACTTCTTAAATATTCCCACCGAATGCGTGGGTGAATTGGGATATCCTGTTCCTTAAGGCGACTGATACTCAGCTACACAGAACACAATGATACCGTAGGTCTGCAGCCCTGTTTATTAGGCGGTTAGCCGTGGAGGCCAGTCGATAGGAAGCTTACATTACTGACGTCCTCCGCCGACTCTCTCTCTCTCTGTTTGTCGCACTCAACTTATTTCCCAGAGCGATGGGGACTAAGCCAGCGAGAATATGAATCCGTAATGACGCCAAAAAATGTAACAATAATCGAGAAGGCTTTAAGACGAAAAACTAGGACACCTATGTTGGTGGCCATGCTGGCTGGAGCCCAGACTACCATTGAGCCAATCTAGGCGCCCGTTGGAACTATTTTCGATATACGTGGATACTACATGCGAAATTTTGTTACGCGGTTGCTGTTTTTTTCAGCTCCTGTAGTTGTAGCAAAAAACTAAAGGGTCTTGACTGCCGCTAGTTCCGCCCAGCTAATGGTTATATGGGCTTGCACGTCCTTCTCAGTCGTATTCGAACCAACCTCAGCTACCGAGGCCTAGTGTTGTAGGGATAACCTCAGTCCATTCGGCGGAGAGTTGTTTGACATAGCGCACGTCCTCGCTCAACCGCACACATGCCGCAGTGAGCAGCGGTCCGGAGGTAGCTTCTCAAGAATTCACTTTTACGAATGCTTAAGGCGAATTTCCGTGAGGTTCTTTTGTAAGAAAGTACTGTGCACAAAATATATATATATATATATATATATATATCAGATTTGTCCTTCGCATGTTAACAGGATGGTTAAAAATTGACAGCATTTGGATTGTCCATGCATGATCATAAAAATTCGGTAAGAATAAAATAAAGCAAGTAGCAAAAGCAGAGGTAAAAAAATTAGGAGGAATAGAGGAGTAGATGCTGACTGAATTAGATTTCGACTGAGTAAACTGGGGGCATCGGGCCATTCTGCTGACTAGCACGGTCAACTTTAAGCAGACCACTGGAGGAGTCAAAGAAACCAAGAGCGGATTTTTCGTCCAGGGAAGAGGGTGCTCCACACATCAGACTTCTGGCAGAGCTCCAGCTTGCACGAGCACCCACCTGCGCTTCTCTGATACTGTGGACTGCATCGGTGCAGGCAGGCTTGTACGGGTCGTTGAATACCATGTTGAAAGAGTTCTTTAACTTGATTCGGCGGCAAACTAGCTGCTTGGAGCGAGTCAGGAAAGATGGTGAAAGTTGTAGCCCGGGGCGGCTGCTGGAGGCTCGAGGCCTCCTCAACCCGCCAAGTGCCGAACAAGGCCGTATTGCTGGCTACACAACTCCTGAGAGCATGCCACTCCAGGTGTTGGAAGGCCACATGGAAGTCGGGCAGTCCGGGGTAGAAGAACTCCTTAGTGGTGAGGTTGCGGTTGATGTGGAGAGTGACGCAGGCCTGTCCCGTGGGCGTAAGCAACCGGAAGCTGACTGGCGGCGGTGGAGAGGGAGGGAAGGCAGACGGCACAGTGCGTGCTCGCCGTACACACCAGATGACCATAAGCGACAAACGATCCTGGCTGGCGTAGAAGCCGTGGTAGTTTCGAAAGACCAGCTCCTTGGTGTCAAAGCCCGCACCAACCTGCAGGTGGTCAAAGCGTGTACGTTAGACTTCACCGCCAAAAAGTGAAAGACAACCGGTTTTTGTCTAGCCAGTGACAAACAGGGTGCTAACTGAAAGGCTTGGTGACTACTTATTACCTTGACAGAAAAACCATACGACAGTCGTACTACTTGGCAGCTTTATGCAAGATTATACGATCACAAAGGCAGTAAATAGGGAGATTGAAATAGGCCTGAGCAGAGGCCAGCCTATGATTCTAATCGAGTAGTCCCCAGTCTGTGTATCACACCTTGGCTGACCATGCTTGCGCTGTTTGCACCGCGTCACTTGACTGACGTTTCAATGGTAGTGCAGAGAGCATAGGTCTCAGGTTGGGGAGAACACTCCCATCAAGGTTTGTCGGCCTTCAACGGTTAGCGGTCAATATCTTGACTTGCTTCTAAAAGTGAAATCACATGCACGCAAGTACCTAGGATCACACGCATGGCTTTTTAACAAGTAGGATGAATTCGCCTGCTTTAAGGCTTGAAGTGAGCAGATGTTATGGTGTGAGCAATTGAATAAAAATTTTTAAGATACACGAGGGTTACACTAAAACAGCGGTCTGAGCTCAATACCGAACCATTTGGCGAATCGAATCAAAGAACATATTAGACAGGCAAAAAACATGACTGGTATCGATCGCACAATCAAGGCACAAAAGTGTCCGAAACAAGGGTGTACTAGTCAATTAAACGCTCAAGTATAGTCCATTTGAAACGATTTTCATGATTTCCCAGGTGCTGTCTGCCTTTGACTTATGTTTATTGGCCAAGTAAAAAGAAAAAAATGTCTTATAAAATGTAAGACAAGGTAAAGGGAGGCACTTATTCTGTTCGTTGTTGGTAGAAATAAAGGATGGACTATTGCAAAGACGTTTATGCTGCAAGTTTCGGATATTGCCGACCCACTATGTATGCTCATGTTATTTTCGTCGCTCACTTTCTACACCAGTGCGCATAAAAGGTGATCTGTACATAAGTTGTATCGATTTTCTGGACGAAGGACCTTCGAGCCCCGACGACTTGAATTTAATATAGATAATAAATTTCAACGAAAGGATTTCACTAGCTGAAAACTAGTGTCGCTTTCAGTGGGGCCTCGCGAACTGCATCTTGCTCCCTTTAGGGTCCACTTTACTGCTCAGGCGTCATAATGCATGCGTAAAATATGCATCCGAAATTTCAGTAGATAACTGGATTCCCCAAAATGCCCGCTCCCCACCGCCATACGCAAAAACTTGCAGACAGGACGTGCCCACTTTTTTCCCAGGTGGGTATCAAAATTGCTGCAATATCCAATATGAATTTTTTTCAAGTTTTGCTATTTGTACTTAGGAAAGAACTGTTTTAGGAACTTGCTGGGTGTTTCAATTTTTTGGTTGGCAGCGCATCCCTTCTCACACCTTAACGGATTTTTTCACAGCACTGAAACTCGGCATGAATTCGGGTACGCATCGCCCTCAAAAATAAAACCGTTTTTGAAGCAATATATGTGTATACATGCACACGACTTCACGAGATACACGGATTCGAATGTTCAAAGAACTAGCGAAATGCCGGTGCTTTGGTACGAGTTACAAATTTGCATCTTTAAGCAAACGGCGGTATGTAGAACCAACGAATATGGCGAGCTTACGCGTTTTCGACAAATCCTCGTCGGGCCAGTACATTTATATGGGAATAGGGTACGAGTCAAAGCATGCGATCAAAAATGGGCTTAACGAAATGCACAACCAATGTTTTGCCCACTAAACGGGTCATGGCGTAGATGCGCTGGAACAAGATAGGAGGCCTTATTGGAAATGCTTAGCCATAACAACTGACACATTTAATGGAAGAAGGTGAGTCGTGGCGCGCCAATGTGTGAGTTCCCGCCGCCTCCAGCCTTCTTGATTTGGCCATGACACCGAGCCCGGGTGGGGAAGACAGTGCGCTATATACTCAGCAAGTCTACTATCGGTATTAAAGAATTCACACGCAAGTCACCGTCTCTGCACAGACCCCGCCGTGGGGCACACGATGAACATCGTTGTAAACGGTGGCCAAACAACCAATATCCCTGCATAAGGTGGCAGAAAAGCGCTATCGTTTGTTAACTTCAAAAGACAAAGGGCGGTTGCATAAGACAAATTCTGCCGATGCGTCACTTCGTCCTTACCTCAGTGCTGACTGCTTCGACTCGTGCTTGTAAGTTTACAGCTGTCCAATGACCTCCATCCGAATGGTTCTTAGAGTACCTCAAAGAGCAATGCCACCTAGGATGAGCGCCCAGTTAAAAATGAGTACACCCCTTTACTAGAGTTCACCCTAGTTACATACTTTCTAGAAAGTCGTCTTACTTACCTCGAAATAGAGTATATCACCGAAGCTCATCAAATTCGGTGGCTTGTCTGAAACCCAGGACTGGAGACGTGGCCGGAAGAGGACCTCGAGCACATTGCTAGCCCCTGCTTCAACTAACGGCCCAATCGGGGAGAGGCCAATCCGCAGGACCAATGATGGCCGACCGGTGGTTGGTCGGAGGGCTAGGGTAGTCGAAAGCTGAGTGGTCGAGAGGAAAGAGTACTTTTCGAGCTGTTCATGCAGCTGTGTGTAGTTTACATAGTCCAAGATCGCGGCAGAGGCGTTGAACAGCGCAAATACATCGGGATGTGAGGTATTTGGCACTGAAACACAATAAAATTCAGGATTAAGAGTGGAATGGGTGTGGTTCCTACAGACAGACAGAGGGGTCAACTTTCCTAGCCGTCAAAAATGAATAGTACACAACTAACTGTAGTCGTCAATGCATCTGGTCAAGTGCTTGGGCAAATTTGGCGGCAGTGCTGGCCAAAAATCGGAACCCCAGTAGGGCTCCGGGGACTGCCGAATCGCCACCTGCCTGATGAGGTTGATCGTACTGTGATGAGTAGACAGATTCCAGGAAGAGGTTCAAATTGCGCGAGGAGTCTGTAAAAGGTACAAACAGGTATTATTTGCGGGATTGCGCAGTTGACGCATAAGCAGTTAATGATACTTCATAGTATCACCTTAGTTTTGGTGGCGAACTACTGGCTAAAATAGGAACCTACAATCACGAAATGTTAACATAAACTGTGAAATGCGTTTTCGATTAGGAAGGATTACTCGTGCTGCATACCTCCAAGATACTGCAGTAAAGACAGGAATCCAGCCTTTGAATGAGCCGCTTTGCTGCCGTCAGCAATGACTGGACTGGGCAAAAAAGGACTACTTGAATTGTACGAGTTTTTCGATTTATTTTTCGATACCATTCAAATATATTTTATTAAAAAGTATATAAATATTATTTTTCCACTAAGTTGGTAGAAGATTATGTCTTTTTCAAATTTTACACCTGAAAAGGAGATAATTGCGTTTTCAAAAATTTCTACCTGTGAGTTTTTTAAGACCACTTAATGTCGATTTATTAATGCCGCTTGTAAGTTATGTTTTCTATAATGAATATTACGAATGGTGGAAAATACGCGAGGCCCAGGATAGTGAATAGAAGAAGACGGAAAGGCGATCTCTGGGACAAGTGGTTTATTCGTCCAACGTTTCGAACACTCACGCGAGCCATCGTCAAGGAGCAAGAAAATTGTATAAATCAATGCATATTTAGCTCACTTCCGCCGATAATGGCCTTCAGTTGAGCCAGTGATCTGATCACGCGGTGCCTGATAAGCAGCTGGCAAGTCGATATGCCTATTGATGGATCCTACGGTTGAGTGACACGCTTCCTGTAGTAGGCGCGAAACTCGGTCGTTTAACTGGCTCAAGATTCTCACGCACTGGAAGTCAAACTGTGCCCTGGTGAGGACGCGTGGGCGGCTACTCAAGAAAGTTTACCCTTCCGTTTCACAGCCAGCTCGGGTTCGTGCAGTCTCATGCGGAGCTGTTTGTCAGTTTCACCAACATAGTTGGCTTGACCACAATTGCATTTTACCGGGTAAATGACACCCGATTTCTCATTGACGGGAATGGGATCCATAGGGTGCATGAGTTGCCGGCAAATAGTAGCTTCTGGTCTGTGAGCGACCGCAATCCCAAATTCACTCATCAATCTGGCGAACTCCTCGGACACACCAGCAATATAGGGCAATGTGCAGTAGCATTTTGGTTTTGGCTGCTCCCTTGGTTTCTTTTCGTTTTGACCTCTCACCTGCATCATTCGACAAAACTGCCAGGATATCCGATATCTGTGAACAGTTTCCGCAGAAATCAAACCTCAGCCTTCTTGTCATCCGGCTCCCATGCAATGCATTTCTACCCGGCGGTAGAGTGCTCTCGCGACTCCTTCGGTGTACCTTCGACTTATTCATACATAGCTCCATTAAAGGTGAATAAGGTCTTCAAACAGTGTTTCAGGTTAATAAGATGCCTTATCTAGAGTTTGTTGTCCGTTTCATTATCGCACTTTTCTGGCAGGATTCGCAGTTTCAATTGCGAGGTGTTTTGGGATCGAGGTGAAAAGTGATGTTACGTCGAAAGTGACCTACATCTCGCCCTCCGCAAAGTGAATACCTTGCAGCTTCTGTGTGAATTGTGCAGCCGAATGGATAGTTGTCGCAGAGTACCGAGGTAGAAACCTGAGGCGCGGCAACAACCGCTTGGCCAGCCCAAACGTTGGGGTGCCTCTTAAAGAAACTAACGGCCGTAGGGCAGTACCTATTTTATGGACCTTGGAAAGGCCATAGAATCTCAAGATCGCCGCATCCTTCGGTTTCATATGTTGCCATTTGATCTGTGTTATAGCCTTTGATTTTAAAAGACTTCCCAGGTCTTTGTTGACTTTGCTTATTAAAGTCTTCGTCGGGTCATCTTCGGGAGGAATGTAGGAAGTTCTATCGCTCAAAAGGGCCTCGACTTTGTTGACGTAATTCTCCTTGTTCAGTAAAAGTGTCAATCGTCCCTTTTCGGCTGCAATTATAACGATATATATATATATATATATATATATATATCGAGTAAATAATTTCTGAAATTATTAAGTGCAGGACATGGAGTCAGGTGCTTCGGACATGACTTTTTAGGGTCAGACCCGAAATTTCAATGAACATTTGGGTCGAAGACAATCAACCACTGTGGAATAACCACGTAATGCCCATTCTACAAACAAGTAGTACTACAAGTAGTATGAATCTTATATGACACAGATATTATACCGTACTTCCGACATAGGTACTAGCTAAAAGCCCAGACACGTGTTTCGCTGATGTTTCTGCTGCTGCGTGACGCAGCAACGAGGGGTTCGGCTCCTCAGTGGGTCCCCAGCGTTCTGTATGCGGTTGCTGGTATATGGACTCCAGAGAATAATCAAGGAAATTATTTCTGAAATTATTAAGCGCAGGACATGGCTTATATATATAAATATATATATATTGAATAACTGAGATAGTATGATTTCCGAGATGATAATGAGGAAAGAAGGTTCATCGGAAAAATCGAGTTTTACTCGTGCAATTTCAAGCAGGTCACACCGGCCGTCGTCAGACTAAAATAAAAGTGGGAGTTGGGATTATCACACTGGAGAGCTTGGTGGGGGCAGACAGACAGGCGTCCGTGGGAGGGGATGGGACGAGAAACTTGGTACAATAAATGTCGGGAGTGAGGGGAGGTGCTAGTCCTGATTGTGGTTCACGCGTCGGCGGAGGGGGGGAGGATACGGTATCCGTGGATTTCCACTTGGCCAAACATGGATAAGCTATTGTTGGTTTAAGGTCGACGCGAGTCAGTGAGCCGTGCACGTTGACCTTCGTAATGTGCATCCGGATCGACATGGTGGTTTATGCTGTTTGCTTTGGAGTGCCAAGCTTCGAGGAATTCTCGTGCTATGGCGACCACTTCGGTCGCGTCCTAATTGAAACGGTGGTCACAGTCCACGGCGTGCGCAACACGAGGGACAAGGGATTGCGTCGGTGGATGGCTAGTTTATGCTCGTTTATGCGGGTCCCAAGTTGTCGACCCGTATGGCCTACGTAAGCGCTAGAGCAACTTGCACACGGCATTCGGTAAATGACATTCGTTTGCTGCTCTTTTACTGTGGGGACTTTAACTCGCGATAGTGCTGGGCAAGGGAGGACGCCGGCTTGTTGGCGATGGAGATGCCAAACCGATTTAATTGTCTGGCAATCGCTTCGGAAATTCCCTGCAAGGTAGACAGTAGAATTTCCGCGACACGGTTTCTCTATTAGACTCGACGCTTTGTCGTTGTATCTCGCGTCTGCAACAGTTTTTCACAAAGCTGACCGGGTATCCATTGAGTCGGAATAAACGATACAAGTAAGCAAGTTGCTTCTTCAGAAGGTCGTCAGTGCAACAGTAGCGAAAACCTGGTGAAAAAGGGTTTGAATGAGCTCACCCGACTGAAGCTCATAAGTTCTTATGATTCCAGATTTAGGATTCTCAGTGACCATTGCAACACGTTCTAGATGTGCTTAAACTTTGTCTGAAGAACTATTGTCAATTCGATGGAAAATATTAAAAGGTACAGGGCACTCCGATGGGCTAGCCGATATCGGATATCCTCGCGGAATTCGTATTACAGCAATTAGAGGATGTAATGCGAACTTTCAAGCCAAAAATGTGGCTCCAATATGTAGATGATACCTTTGTTATCATGAAAACCTGCGATTTTGAATAGCTGCATCAGTGTGAACAACATTTTCCGAGCTATACAATTGAGAAATTCAGGATAACTTCCGCATAAGCTTTTTGTGGTAAACCGATGTGTGAAGCGTCCCGTCAGTCTTTTGCAGTACGAGGAGTTTATTTTGAACTTCTTTTCCGAGCGTTAAGGTGATACCTGGTAACGTTGAGTTAATAATGCTATGCAGCGTTTCTAGTTGATCCTTTCTAACGATGACAAACGTGTCATCCACATGGCGTACCCAAACTTTTGGGTTGACTAGTGAGGCCATAGGCTCTAATTTTTGCATCGTTACCTCGGTCAGGAAGCTGGATATGGGTGACCCCATAAGGTCTTCCTTTAGCTGTTGATAGCATTCTTGTGAGAATTAAAGGTTCGTTTTCAGACATAGATCCAAGAGTTCAAGCAGGCAGATACAGGAACATGCACGTCATATAACTGCAGTAGTTCTTCCGTGTATTGCCTTGCCAAATCTAATGGTGTGGAGTTTAGGAGAGATACAACATAGAAGGATACCATTATTTCATCTGCTGCAATGACCTGTCCTCGCAACTTGTTCCGAAACTCTATAGACGTTTCACAATCCTCTGTCAATGGGTGTTTGTAGAATGGCCCCTTAGAAATCATATAACTGGGTGCACCGATTATGAACTTACAGGGGCATGGAAATCAATAGAAAAATGTATATTACCTTAATCGTTATTTTTTTCCGAGGGTGATCGAAAAGCCAGCATCCTAGTGTGTCTGAAATAATTTTGGAATTAAGCTGTATGATAATTAACAGCACACAACCCTTACTTAGGTAATCCTTCCGAAGCGAAAACTCATTTCAGAATTCCGGCTAACATTTCGTGAGAACGTTCACTGACTGCAGGTCGACCTTCGGCGTTTCAACGGTCGCCGACGTGTCTTAGTGTTACTATAAGACTCAAAACTATGTTGGATGAGCCCTCACCAAGATCACTCGTCTCGTTTCGCTTTTGGGGTTCGATCTAGAGCCCCGCAAGCAGTCACATAGCGACTAATGTTCTGTGCAGAACAGCATTGCTGACAAAGACAAGGGAGACTGGCATGGTCATTTCTGGCTTATAAACTGTCATCAGCTAGCCATACCCAACCACAGGTTTTGCAACGCCTGAGGCTCGAACTAAAAAGTATAAGGCGTCATCAGTGTTGGAGAGAAGGCTGACAGAGAAGTAAAAAGTTCTCTCCGTCTTCTCGTATGACCTCGAGGTAAGTTAATGGTGTTCACAACTTACGCCGAATGGATCGAGAGTTCCGCGAGGATAGACGATAAGACTGCTGTTACCAGAAGGAAAACTTAAATTCAAAATGACCTGCATACCCGGCAGCTCACGGCCGATTAAATGCACTTCAGCATAATTCACCATGGCAACGTCAATGGTGGAGTCGAATTTCCGCGCAAAAAATTGTAACTGGGGGGAGGTAGGCGAGGATGAATGCAGGAGGCGGGCCTTGTGTAGGCGATAGAGGTCACGGGGGCCAGAGAAGACAGAGGGTGAGCAGCCGCACCAATCAGCGGTCTGGTTAAGACGACAGCTGCAGCCTCTAGGCCGTTGCCAGTTGACAAAGCGCAGGTTACTGTTCACCACGAGCTCACAGAAGACAGAGTTGTAGGCCAAAGTGTGGAAGAAGGACTCAACCGGTAGAATGACATTGGCATACCAGGCCACCAGCTTTCTAACCAGACTGTCTTGTTGTTCAGGTAGAGCTGCGTAGGCACAAAAATAGCGCGGCAGAATGAGCCAATCGGAACCGCCGTGGATTACGACACCGTCCATTGGCTGGCGGTCACCCAGAAGCCAGACATAATCGTCACACTGAAAAAAGGCCTTGCCAAGGCCTTGGGATTTAATGAACCTGTGCAATAAAGGTTATCACCTGGATGAGGCTGAATAAAGTACTGAGTAAAAGTATTCAAAACGACAGTGCCAGATAACGACCAAATAGCCCATACACTCACTGTCTGATAAAGCACTAAAAAACCACAAGGGTGGTGGTGGCGTTGGCGGTAGAAGGATCGAGAGGAAGAAGGACAGAGGGAGGGTGGAGAAAGTAGAGGGAGAGGGATGGTGGAGAGGAAAGTAGGGTGGAAGGATTACGGAACTTAGCGATTGGTTCTTCCTTAAAAACCTCTTCCTCGACGGTTTGAGAGGTTCACAAAAGGATACTTAATATCGTGTCTATCAAAATCCTGAGCAGAACGGTCAGTTAAGCCCGCACGGAAAATTTATATAAATTTTATGAATTTAACTGATGCTGTTAGTTTTGAAAGAAACGATAGGCTGACGGGAAAGATCACAAGCATAAGGAGAACAAAGGAGTTCTCTTAGGTAGAAGTTAGAATTTCCCATCGACAATCAGGATAGAGAGCAGCTTACTTCTGCACACGTGGTCGAAAATAACGTTACTGCATTTCTGCCCCCAAAATTAGCTGAACATAAGAAGTACATGATTTAAGATCTACTAAGATGTTGGTAGACTGTCAATTCAGAATGGGGGGTGGAACGAATACTCAGAATATCAGAGTTACTTGAACATTTTGAAAACTTTTAAGAAATTGCGGGGCAGTTTACCGCTAAAACTAGTTTGCATGCAGCTAAAGAACCACGTCAACCATATATTGTGACGTGCGTCTAAAAGGTCCAGTGGCGAAATAGGAGTACTTACTCGTGCTTGGCGGTATCCGTTGCCTTCACAAGGATCTGCCCGCGGTGCGCATTGAGAATCCTTATGAGATCCGCGTTGGGCCTAAGTAATGCAGAAGATGAAAGCAGTCAACAGTCAAGACATTTTACACAGACGGGCGGTCGAAGCATTATCTGGGTTGGCCTTTTCTCTACCCTTATTCCCTTCCACCCAAAATCAACTAGCAGGTACTAGTTTGATTGATTCCGCAATGAGCTGGGAAGAACTTCATTTACTCATGACAGCCCGCATGGAAATTGCGTCCGGCTACCGGTAAGAAGCGGTTGAGATTCGTTTCCTAACGGTATCGCCAGTTACACTGATCAACAGACCGTGTCTGCCCAGGGCTTCCCTCAAAAGTTACTGTCTCTTAAGAGGGAAGGTCACTTTTACGCAGGTACGCTACCTATCAGATCAACTGCAGTTCTTGCCACCAAAATTTTGCACGAATGGCGGCGAATTTTCGACTTCCAGGTGCTTGTAGGAGCAACTAACATCAGAAAAAGAACGTGAACATCAGCTGGCTATTCGAATTATCGCAAGTGGCTACCATGAAACGGGCCATGAATACAACTTCACAGTCGTCAAGATAATCGCCCACGCCGGAAGCAAGACGAGCCGATACTTGGTTGAAGCCTGGGCCTCGAATGCGAACGCAATCAATCGATGTATCAAGCTGTCACCAATAAACAGAGGCCTGACCAATCACCACCATGTTATGATCTTGTCTCAAGCCTTGATGGTCCCCGTCCAACAACTCGATCGAATTCCCAAGGAGAACTCAACAGAAAGGGCGGAAGAGAAGTAGTCTATGGATATCTTATTTCAGCGTATTTAAGGTAAAAAGAACGTACGAGTATACACAATAGATTGCCTAACTCATGAAATGTCAGCCTCAATATTTAGGTGGTAGCATGGGACACATTTGAAGTCGTTAATTGTGTTTTTGCACTGATTTCAGGCGCAAAATGCTGGTTACAGAGGAAGAGTTCATTTCATATCTGTTTATTGAAGGCAAAACTGGGCGAAACGGGACCAAATTCGATGTTTCTTGATTTCCAGGTGTTTTCCTACGTTATTGCACCTTTTAAACGAAACCTTTTTATTGAGTACTTAATACTACGAATGAATATTAACATGAGCTAGAAAATGTTTAAACATATCCCTTCAGATAGCAGAAAATTCGATCTTGCGTTCACGAAAACCAGGTAAATGGAGATATGAGAAAACGCATTTTTCGGAAAAACAAGGAAGAATTTCATTTTAAAAATTCAGTTTTGCAAATTTTTGACTTCTTATGCCAAAAAAACAGTAATAAACTTGCATGAGGGTATCGTGTAAACGAGCATATATACGAAAAGCCGCCACATGTCGTCATTTTTCTCTATCATGCCGTACGCGAAAGATGTCCAGACAATATCTATGTGCAGTTAACTATCAATGAATACGTAAAATTGAAGCGGAAAGGGCAAAATCTTATTACATATTTCGCCACTTGATTGTGCATTCACAATCTTATAAATGGGTCAAAAAGTAAGCATGCATGGTGAAAAACGGTCCAATAGAAATAAATAAAAGAGTTATTTCATTTTCAACAGACATTGTATCCCTTATTTTTAAGAGAAAACGAAAAACTGTTCGAACTTCCCCCTTTTTTCCTTGACTTGATCTTGGAAAACGCCTGCGTACGCAGATATTCGACAACGAAATATCTAATTCAGGTGTTTTTTTTAAAGAGGTAGCTTATTATAAGAGTTTTTTAAATCTATCTTAGTCATAGTAATTGCCGAATTATGTTGTGGGCGTTTATTCTCTTCGGCAACGAGTTTTCATGTTTGGGTGAGTCTACAAATATGACCCAAATGGCCAGCTGCATTAGAACGACTGTCTCAAAATTCAATATTTCGGTAAATGTCCACTTAATGTGCTTAAAATGGTACGTTTACGATTTTACCTAACAATTATATTTACATTCATTAGTCACTGACAGGCCTATTAACATGTCAGCTTATGAAATATTTTATTCCTGTGACGTCTCTGTCAGTGCAATCAAGTGCGAAGCTGTTTGTCTTAGTCAAACGCAGCTTAAACAATGTAGGAAGATATGCTCGAAATTTATGCTGTTCGATAACCACCATACTTGCCATTGCCCTTAATCTGGAAGACAACTTCCGCGGAACATAAACTAAAGGACTGTTTTCAAAAGTAACTCTACCTGTGGTGTTTTATTTAGTCGTTTGTTTATATGGACAAGCATTTTGTATATTTGAAAGTTTAGGTTGATTAGCTAACTCGATTTTTCAAGTTTTCGGAAGTTGCCACTATTCTAAAAAAAAATAATTTTTCTAAAGCCACGTAATATTAACTTTTGAACCACAATAGGCCTTCTTTTTGAGAACGGCCGCTTATTTACTCCTGTAAAACTTTGGGGACGCAGTGTGGACTGATTTCGCATAACGTGCCCTATCTCATGAAATCCACGAGGTTTCATGAGGTAGGGTATTTAGGGCAATTGGACCTTGAAAAGCTAGCATCTCGACTGGCGTTCCAACTTATCGGCAGCTTGCGCGATATCACCGTGCCTATGGGTGGATGAATAGTGCAGCGTGAGATCCGAGTCAGGTGTGGCTGCACGCTCAGGGGCGGCTCCGGCCGCATCAGCCACCTGCGCCCTCCCCCGCCCCCTGGTTTCCTGACACTGGGTCTAGGTGGGGGAGGGAGAGTGTGGTAGAGGCAGCGCAAGTCTACACTCACGCGTAAGTCACCACCCCTGTACCACAATGCTGTTGACCTCACAGTGGGCATCGTCGAACTCAACGGTCAAATTATTCTGTTTTGTTGTATAAGTTTATTTTTTCGGACTATGGACTCCTGTACGAGTTCTAAAGTTCCGAATAATGAACAAATTGTTCCAGTAATCGACCGGTCTGCCTTTTTACTCATCAAAATGTTTTGCTCATGCCTGGAGGTAATCGGGACCCCGGATACCGGTTAGTTTAGTTATCTCATTTAGGATTCGATGAAAAAGGTTTAAAACAGACAGTCTAACGTATGCATAAAAGAGAGTAGAGGTGGTTATAGTTCAGCTTACACAATGGGTATATCCGTCTCGCTCAGGTTGATCAAAAAGTCCCATTTCCATGAAGGGAAGTTTGTCAGGAGGTCTTGCATTATATTGAGCATGAGAGACAACAATTCTGGCGCTCCCCACACCGGGTTCCGACGATTTGACGTCACGTATACATTATTGGGCAGGAGTTGGGCCACCTTCTGGAACTTTGAATACAAGTATTCACTCTTCTAAAATGGAGAAGTTTGCTTTGCGGGAAAAGAAGATAAACGCTAGGCAGCTTTGCTCTTGAATCTGCACATCAGCCTACACAGACTAATAGAAGTAATGACGGTAAAATATGCTTTTTCTGCACACGGCTGCCTCGGCTTGGTGATAACTGACAGTGCTCAACTGTACCTTGCCAGGCGTCAACTCCGCTTATACCAATTCCAACAAGATGGCGCGAAAATTGAGTTCGTTTAAAAACGGTTCCAATACTTGAATTACTTTTGCCCCTCGCTTCCTCTCTGAAAAGTTCAGCCCAACGAAATTGTAGCATCCACATTGTGTGGCATCACAGTTTAAATTCATCCCTTGTAGACTTCTGGAAGATAGACCACCGAAATCAGCCCGATGGGTTTCCCAGGTCTGAACCCACTTGTAGTGCTGGCCCTGAGATAACTATAAAGCAATGGCTTCAACTAATACCGTTATGCGCTATTTTGGCGATGACGCATTCGATATAATTAAGAGCAAACTATAGAGCTTCGCAACTAGATAGCATCCATCCTAAAGGCGGAAAATTATATGGATAACCTTTGACTTTCCCTTATGTTCTCGTTGCGCAAATAATAAAAAGAATAACTCCAAAGCAAACTGTATCCACCAGAAGACGTACCAGCATGTATGTATGTGGCATTCGTAAAACAGGGATGCATGCCTAGTCCGCCACTGCATCGGTAGTTTTGACCCACTACTGTCCTCAAACCACAATGGAGATCAATTCTGCCCTATATCTTCAACTTGAGATCACGCGCAACCAACCGTTGCATCCCAAGCAACGGTAGTCCTAGCCGAGGTCAAGGATAGTCTGGCTGCCAATGTGACTGGATCTATCCGCATGTTTCGTTCATTCGTGTATGCCCATTTGACGGCTAAATACGTTCCTGCCAAACACTTTGAATTCTACGTCCACCAAGCAGACGTTTGGATAGGACCATCGCTTCTGAACGTCGTAGGAGCCGTAACCGTTCATTATTCACTAACCCGTGCTTTCCCAACTGTGCACAGAGAGAGAGAGAGAGAGAGAGGTAGAGCTTTCACCGCTTAAATATTTTTGACAAAAAACGCAAAACGAAAAACGTAGTCATTCGTTTATGTGCATTGGAATTTAGTTAAATGACATATATAACAGCCTGCAGTATATCAGATTACAAAACAGAAAGAAGCCAGGCATTCCTGATAGAGGATAGTAGAGCCAGGAGGGCCGAAACCCACCGACAAGAACTGTTGGCTTCTGAGGAGTTTGCCATGTGAAAAACTACGACATGAGCGCCAAGCGACCTCAGACCAGAAAGGTTAACGATTTGACCACAGGGTGACATAGCGTACTCCACAGGACAAGCCTAAACCAGTTCAGTTTAAGCAGTTAAGGTTTTCATGCGAGAAGAGGTGCGTCAAGCACTAGCTACATTACCACACGTAAACGATCAATTCCCCACCTAGTCCTCGCCGAAACAGAACACCTCAAAGCGTCGTTGTGTGATAATGTCTGCAAGTGAAGCCAAGAGGTGCAATAAAGCTTTAAAAAAATACCAGAGAATATAGTTTTCAAGAAAGAAGAACAAATTGCTTTTTATTCCTAAGAGAAATAAAGCAATTAAGATAATACTTTTTCGTTCCAGTATTCCAAGGCACTACCACAGTCTACCTTTTCAAAGGAGATCGGGCTAAAATTCTTGGGTTCCTCTTCATAGTGGCAACAATCTAGTCTGTGTATCTTACCGCTCCGCGTTGAGAAATGTTCAGCATGCGATTAGTGTAAATACCATGCAGAGGTTTCTCACTTTGTCGACATGGACGTAGTAGTAGTTTGAGGAGTGATAAAGAAGCCGGAAACTGCGCTGAATATGACGCCAACTGCGGCCGGTGAGCACAAGCACATAGACTACGCGAACGTCGCTCGTTTCGTCCAACTGCCATGGATCAGTATTGAGAGAGGCTGAAAAAAACAGAGAGCGTGTGAAAATCGCTTTATGGCTAGCAAACGGCGAGGGAAATAATTATGTTAGCATACACCAAAGAAAGCAGATGTGTGGGCAGACACGGCGGATAAAAGAGTCATTACAAGACGCCTGCAAATCAACCCTGAGCCCCTGGGGGGCCCAATTGCGATTGGTTGGCGTAACATACTGCTCAGAAGACTGGAGCAGTCATCGTCAAAGTCATATGAATAGCTGTTTTCAAAGAAAAAGAGAGGCTCGAAGACTTGTGTGCCACTGAAAGAAAAGGCAAGGACCCAACCTCCGTTGATGTTTACTCTGTCGGCGGACAGTCCGAGAGCCACGCAGTCTCATAAGGTATCTCCAGACACAGTGCAATGTCACCACGACCAAAATGCCTCTCAACTCACCGCCAATAACATCACCAGTTAGGACACTCCGATTATCAGTCGGACGCCATCGTCATCGCCCCTTCCAACAGTAGTGTTGATTCAGTTCCAATTTCAGCTAAGTGCGACCGTACCTTCGATTCACGAACCAGTCTGGTTGACCGCCTGCGACTTCAGCATTCCAAGATCAGCCAGACAGCGTCAGGGGCCGTCACTCCCGTCTCACTTGCATACACTGCCCCAGGGCCTGTGCCCATCACACGGAACTATTTGACCATATGCGCCTCCATAAAACCTTCAAAAACACAGTTCAGATGCCACCACAACACCCCGCCGTACCTGCGTACACACGTATCCCCAGGCCACACACGAACCTTCCCCACAACACGCGCAAACCCACCTCTACATAACACAGCATACTTAACTCCAACCGCAGGCATGCTATCTAATTAATCATTGCCGATGTAGCGGGCAAACGTCACATATCAAAACGTCATCTAAGTGAGAGAGCTGGCAGTTGATGTAGTTTAGTACATGAATTTGGGAGCAGGTTGTGTTCGGGTTGTAGACGGGTTTTTCGGGTTTGTCAGCCGCTGCGCTTTTTGGCCAACCTCCGATAGTCGTAACTCTGTTTAGTCATTGGAGCAAGGTGCATGAGGGAAAAGAGAGTGCCACAGATGCTGCGTAAGTCCCCTCCAAGATGAACGAATTCACGCACTAGTTACCCCTGCGTGGAGCACTCGATAGAGGCCGTCATTTGCGAAAGTCAAAAATTCAGGTGTTTGCGGAAGAAGCGCCCAGCTACGACGAAGTATTTACTTAAGAAATCATCTCTAGACCATGAGCAACAATGTGAGCAGCGCAGAAGGCAAAGTGTCCTTTTTGTGCTTCGGCTTTCCGGCTTGCAGTAGTTAGATCAGAAGCGAAGAGAGAAGGAAACGAAGTAAAACACCTGGTAACACCTCAATGCGTTCCGATCAAGGCTCTGATTCAAATTTCCACTTCAGAACGTGAAGCAAAGATAGACTAGAAGGATAAACAATCGGAGCTCGCATTTACCCAAACCACAGGACAAGGCAGCACAAATTTATCCGGACATGCATGATCCCTGTAAGATGATAAGAACAAGTCGGAGGAGGTACAGAAAGCCGGAGACGTTGTGATGACAAAATAACTTGGGGAAATGCACAATGCAATGACTGATTTGTGAATGATTTATGCCCATTAGAAGCATTTACGTCCTAAAGAATGATTATTAAGAAATCTTGTCCCTCCTAGTTAGTCTGTAACAGTCCAACCGGCGTCATCTGCAAGTTGATCCACGTCCTTCCAGAACCCTCCCACGCGTTAGTTCTTCTTTCAAGGGAAATTGTTCACCATCAGGTGGTTTACTTCTGCTCTGCCACGTGATTCGAAGTTTCTAATACTGTGTGACGTAACACCGAGGATTTTAGCTCCTCGGGAGACCTAAAGAGGTAGGTACTTGCCAGTAATTAGTAAGGCGGTGGTAATGACTGATTGTCTTTCTAAGAAAAGCTAATAGGGCGTACGAAAGCTGTCGTACGCATATTGGCGTATCTGTCTACGTACAGTATGTGACGTACCTCACGAAATATTAACTAAAATTCTGAAATGTGCTTCCGGCTGGAACGGGTTACTTCGGCGGGACTGTAATCTTGATTAGCAGCACGCAACATAATCTGAAGAAATTTCAGTCACGCCAGGGTGCCTTTCGGTTGTTCGTCTTTCTGGCCGTCTACAGATCACACTTCGCAAAAGACGACTACTTAAGTAGTATACATTTTTTCAATCGATTATCGACGCCTTTGTAAATGTTAAGCTATTTTATAGAAAGTGTGCATAACAAATACCTTTTGTGGCCAATTTGCAGGTAATTACGTTTTCTTCACATTTTATACTCGCAGAAATAGCATCTTCCAGTTTTTCTATTCCGAATATACCTGAATCCTAAGCGCCCGTACACTTAACTAATCATAAATTTATTGATGTTGCTAAGAAGATGCTGTACGGGGCTCAAATAATTTTTCCATGGATCAAGGAGAGTTTATAAACGGCAGATATGAGGCTATTGGAAAATACATTTCATGGCTTCAAAAATAGGGTAATTACAAACTTTTAAACCAACAATTATAGCTTCTTCCACTAAAAAATGTGTAGATTTAATTTATGATAAAATTGCCGAAAGGAAATTTTTATACATGCCTATGATCAAATGTTTAAATTGATATTAAAAATAAACGGGAACAATGTACACTACATAAGTAGTCGCCCTTTAGTGAGTGTGATGGCTAAAGACCCTCGGAAAAAACGCGCATTCAAAGATCGATACTCCAGCGTGACTGATTTACCTTGGGATCTTGTTGAATTTTAACCAATTTTACAACCCCACCTGCGTAAACCTTTCTAGGCAAATCACATTCTCTGCGTATGAGCCTTTACTAGTGGCAAAAGCTAACCCAGAAGAGACGAAGGAGTGGTCAAGAGGTCATAATCAAATACCATTGCACGACTTACTAATTTAAAGCCATCGCTTCATAGTTATTTAGAAAACCCTTGTCGGACATGTCATCTGTTCGAAAACAGTAGATCCAAACATCGCTTGTATTTGCTATCAAATCCAACACTTCTGCTATACCACCATTTTACGGCCCGAATACGCTTTGGGTTCCTTCACTGTGGAGAGAAGATTAGAGCGCCAAGATTTAACCGGACTCTAGGCTGTAATATAGCAATGCTTTAATAACAATAATAATAATAATAATAGCGACGATGTTATCGACGATGACGACCCCGAAGCAGAATGTAGCGCTAGCGATACTGAGAAAACAAAGGTGGCAAGCAAAGAGTGAAATTCAACAGAAACTGGATTCAACTAACTCAGTGTCTTGTAGATGCGTTCGGCAGCACCGGTGTTGTAGACATCAACAGCAAGTGCGGCACCACAGGAAGGGTAGTTGGCAGCCTCCCCTGATGAGGTGTCTGGACAGGGAAAGATGGCAATGGCCAGCGGTCAGTGGGGGCGACGATGGCAACGTGCGATCACACCAACAGTGTACGCCACCCTGTAGACCCGCGTAGGCAAACCCAGCAGACCGACAGGAAGCAACACAGAAGGCAGGTGAATTATTTTGTGGTGAGGTGTAGCGAACAACAGAAAGCGGCGGTTTCGTAGGATTGTGCGTAAAACACCCCAACCTGGTCGGCGGACTGTTCATTCCAGCTGTCGATGAAAATATCACATAAATAACTGGCGCATCTGACCGATTTAACAGTTTTCATAGGGGGATTGTCGCTCACCTTGGAGAGGACAAGAATTCGTCAGGTGATGTAAACGACGAAAGAAGCCGTCATGTTTCTGTGCGATAATAAGTTCCTGACAGGATTTTAAAGGGGCTGTGACACTGGGAGGGTAGCTCTTGTGGTGTCTATCAATAAGACATATCTAGGACAGTACAGAGTATTGTGAAAAAATAACGAACTTACCAAAGAAATATTAACAGTCACAAAGGCGAGGAGAGAAAGAAGCACGAACTGCTTACGACGGACAAACAGAGCCAGAATTCCTCGAGCCAAACGGGGAAAAAATTTTTGAATGATCATGGTTTAGGAGTCCGATGTTCACCTTACGCCCGATCCACACATTTCTAATTGAAGTAAAAAAGGTTGTCAGTCAGCCATCTACAGTACGCATGTCTAGCAAAAAGTAACAAGGGAGAGCAAGAGGTGGACCAAGATCACGGCGTTTAAGTAGGTGACTTAATCAGCCCATTAATTGGTCAAATAAGTAGCTGGTAGTGCGACGACGACCCCATTTGGACCTCAGGTAGCGTGAGCTTACGGCCTATTTTTTAAATACGAGATGATCACATGCTGTCGTATGCGGTTCAGATAACTGAGAGGCTGCTGCGAAATTCTCTAAACTAATGGAATGTTCAACTAACGTCTGAAATACTCCCGAGTTCTTTAATAGCAGGAACAGAAGAAGACGAGGTCAAGCGCCAAGCAAGGCTTGCAAGAACGATGACGAAAACTACGGGGGTGCGACCACGGAAGGGTAATAAACCAGTCCACTTGGAACGAGAGTAATACGATTCTTTCAATAATTCAAAATACTCACGGAAATGACGCCAAGGTTACAAACCAAAAGATGGCTAACGGCCAGTCTGAACCGAAAATTCTTAGTCAAAATAGGAAATTTACTCATAGCTTATATTTTAGTATAGACAACAGTGTCTGTGAGAACCAATGTGTTCTCCAATAGTTATCCAGTTTGTTTATAGAAAGGTATGCAAGCTAAGCTCGAGCACGAACGGACTCCTATACTCACGCGCGAAATTCCCAAGGGTCATATGACAAAATTCGACTCATTTCGACAGTAAACAGGTCGGTATTCCTAGTTTGTTTCTCGAAACACCAAAAATCAGAGAGCTACCTCCTGCTTTTCATTCTACCACAGCCACTCATATAACTAGTTGGCCAGTCTACGTGCGACAACCACGCCATTATAACCGCCGAACCAACTATGTTAATGACAGGATTCTATAAGGACTCATAAACAGATATTTTAGCAACTGCAAAACCGTCTTTGTTCCGCTCACCAACAAGGGTTATACGGGGCAGTAATAGTCTGGGTTCATTTAATGGATAGTGTTGCCAGATAATCGGTTCGTTGTAAAGTTTTACTCACCTCAGAAGCTCGAGCGTATCTGTGGAGATCGTTAAATATAAGAGTAAAGCCTGCAGGTTTTGGCAAACGCTGCCTAATAACCGGCTCTAGAGAGAAGCATACTAGCCTCATTTCAAATGTGATTCGCATTCGTCGCGAGGACACCGCGAAAACATCTCAACTCACCCAGGAGATATAGTCTTCGCCTCCACAAGAGACGGCGTGCCGACTGGTTTTAAAGTAGGCTCGACATCTGCTGGTCACAGGCAAATAATAACAACTTAAACCCGCTAGGTTAGCCACCAACTGCAACAAATGGGGGCGGTAGCGAGGAAAATCATCAAGTATTGTTGCTAATCGCGGCTGCACGGTATCATTCGTTTGCGCCAGTGAAATCGTTTACGAAACTTGACGTGGCTTTGTAGCAACGGGATGTCTAAGCGGGCAGAAGTTACGGTACTAGGGTGTTTTCAGGTTTACGAGGTTGCTTATTCAAACAGTTATTTAGAACATTTAATGTATATAAGTGAGTTATAAATACAGTTTATGAGCTTGGTATGAAGACCATTCTGGGAAAAATAAAGCAGATTATCATGCTCCCAGTCTCATTCTGTTGGTAATAAATTACACCAAGTGCTCAGTTGATTTCTTCCACTTGCTACTTCTTAGTGTGGGTCAACTCAAATAAAACAGAAATTATACTCTACGGATTTTCCTACCTACTAGAGGGCATCATGAGAAGAATAAGGGTTTGTGTATGCATTACATTTATTTTCCGCAAACTTTGAGCGTTCAGGCTCGGTTACTGCTCTTTATCAGTTTTAAGTATTTAAGAATTTTGATTTTTTTAAAAATGATGGATCATCGTCTGTAAACCGGTGATTCAGAGTTCGATTTAAGTTTATAAAAGTTCCGTTACGCATTACGACCCAAGCGTGCATTTTGGCTGACCCTTCAGATGAACACACTAGGGTGAATTAATATGTGCAAATTGTCCAAGTAAATGTGGGGATGGTCTTATACTACCGAGGGTACAAAAGTGCGATGAAATAAGGATGTTTCTGATCGTTTCTCGAAAAAAAAGGTTAATTTTTTTGGATGGAGAATGGAACCCATAAACATCGGCCCAAACCGGTCGGTTAAAATTAGAGGAAGACTGCATAGTTTCGATGCAGGCATGAAGCATTATCGTTTACTAACACCCGTTAATAGTTCTACGGACAGACCATCCCAACAGTTGGAGAGATAAAAATGCCAATTTAACTCGTGAATTCATACCAAACCTTTACAAAATCAGAGGACAACTCGGTTCACGGGTATGGATGCCTGAAACAAAATGTGGGTTTATATGACCTATTATGTAATCTGTGTATACATATAAATTCCAACATATTTGCTCGAAAAAACGAAATTTGGGCATCCATGGTCGATAAATGACGGAGATCAAACAGCAGTGGTAGTTTCGTTATTAATTTAAGGTGGAAGAAATTGTTTAAACATTAATGGCACAGACGACCTCAAAAATAGTTCACTATTTTTGTGGTACATTGTTGGTCACAGTTTGGCCCGCATTGCCTTTGCATATATGACCGGTGTCAGGTTTCACTGGCATACGCACAACGATGACCGGCGCCGCGCCAGTCTGATAACGAAACCGTAGTAAGTATGCTACGGAAAACACCAAATTTGGACAGCAAATGCGCGTGCTAGATGCACCCGAAAGGGTGCAGTGCCTCGTGCAACGCAGTGCCCCATTAGTCATCCAGATACACTACACCGTGGCAGAATAAACCTAACTGCTAGCTTAAAGCCACTCACTTAACATTGTAATTTTATTGGAAAAGTCTGAAGACCATAACAAAGTTCAGCATTCCCAATTAAAATGATCAGTAGCTGTGTGGAGTGTGGTACAACCACTTACTAACATTTCAAATGACTCGTCATATGCTGAGTCTCCCCGAAAACGAGCTTTTAAATTCTGAATCAGTAGTATGATAGAAATAACGCTTTATCGCACCACAAAAAGTCATGTACATTGGTATAACCAGATTGATCTGGGAAATTAGGTTGCCAGTAGTGGTAATCTGATGGCACGGTTGGGCATTCGCGTGCAGCAAATCCTATTTTGTCTTTTTTACTAGAGTTTAAGTCTAGTAAAACCACATTATCATTGAGACAATTGTTTTTCACCTCATGTTTTTTGCCCACTACTAATTGACTGATTCTCTTTATTTGTTGTGACTTGCTTTTACCAGCATCGGGGAAGCACGATTAATCAATCTCAGTGTCCACCAATTTCAATTCACACCAGTTTATTGAGGAAAACAGGCATGAGCCACCGAGTACCTTATTTGCAACGTAAAAGTCTGTAAGGTGCACAGAGAAACCATGTGGGTCACAATCTTTTAAAAGGGACTATAAATATTATAATTGGCCTGCTATTGAAGGCTAAAATGAAATCGGTCATGGTTCCATCTCAGTGGGGAGTATAAATCTATCCATGTTTCTAGATAAGTCTTCCAGCGATGGTGAAATGACAACATCGGTGGGGAGATTAATCCATGGTTTGACTTATCTGACAGAAAGGATAGTTTAAGTACCTCCAGTCTGGCCTACTGAATGCGCAGTTTCAATGGATGAACTCGGAGATTGGTTGTGGTAGCGAATTTGAAAAATGTACTCAAAAGCCATGCAGGAAACTAATCCTCTCGCGGTGAGGAACGCTTGTTAAATATTCTCTCGAATTTGTCAATATCTCAAAGGGAACAGTCAAAGGTATGTTATGTGGGTTGAATAGGGCAACCCTACCACTACCAGCACTGCCTAGCCCCCTCTGGCCCAGGGGGCTAGAGGGGGCTAAATAATGAGGCAAGAAGGGGAAAATTCAACGGTGTGGCCCCCTTAAGTGCCCTTACACGAAAAAAATGCACAGCGGGACCCCATGATTTCCTCGCTGTTGCAGCCCCCTTCTACGTATATCGAATGCCCAGGGTATATTGCTCTCCCTGATAATCAGGCACTATTGATGCACCCCTCATTATGGCGCTGTAAACGGCCAAATGTTATACAATTAATAGGCATTGCGTATGGATCCATTCAAGTCATGCCTGCACTGTTCCCACTTAATCATGAAATAGGACATATGCAGATGAAATTTGCGGCGAAATTTATTATCGAACAAGATAAAAATATGTAAATGCGCAGGAAAAGCTTGTCACAATCTGTCAAAATTGCTGCCGTTATTCAAATGTGATTCCTAAAATAAAAAGTAATATGTTGGTTACATAAGCATGCCAGGCTAGCTGAACACACAAGTCATGATAAAAATACATACCCCTTCATTAGTCGCGTTCACCAATCACCAACACCAAAGTCAGGATTAAATTACGTGCTTCTTCATTAATCACGTTCACCAATCACCAACACCAAATTCAGGAATAAAATTCCTACTACTTCAGTAGGCATGTTCACCAGTCGCCAGCATGAAAGTCACGAATAAAATACACACTTCTACAATAGTCAAGTTCACTAATAACCCACACTAAATTCAGGATTAAAATACATACACTCTAATTAATCACGATTACCAATCAACAACACCAAAGTCAGCAATTAAATACATAATACTTCAGTAGTCACGTTTACCAATAACCAACGTCAAAGTCAGGAATAAAATTCAATACAATATCTCAGTGTTCCCAGAATACGTGCTTTGCTGTTTACGTTTTGTTACAAACACCACCTACTGTCATTATAGCAGCAGAAGTTACAAGACGAATGAAATCACCCAGAACGGCTCATCGCTAATCGTCGGTTACATATCATAAAAATCGGTAAATCTGAAATCCGTTAATTTTAAAGACATTGAAAAAATTACCGTGTCTTCGGGCGCAGTGTTGTGTAAATTGCGCCACTTTTGGGACAATCCGGAAGTTGAATATGCATGCTGGATTAATTCAATGGGATAGTTTTACCTTCTCAGTTGCCTCCCGGCGTTTTGTTCTCCCACCGTACCTGGCTCTTGCCCAGTGGAAACAATCAATAGCAGTTCTGTGAATCACATTCGCAGATCACTTATTGAAGCTGGTATTTTGCCGAATGGTGTCCGCAGAAGTCAAGGAAAATGTATGACCACCAGCGAAACCTGCATAAAGCGGACAGCCAATAAATCAGGGAACTGCCTCAAATAACAGGAGGACCGTAAAAAAGTTCAAAATTGTGAGTTTGGGAAGGAAACAGAGAATAAGGACTTTATTTCTTCCAAAGTTAAATATTTGAATAATTTGGTTTTGAATATCGCTAATCTAGACGACAACCTAATTTCAAGTGAAAGCTTATTCCAGATGAAAGCATATTTGGAAGCAAAAAACTGACAATGGTTAGATGTGGAGCTAAGGGATGGTGAAATGATCATGTAGGAATTACGAGTGGCATAAGGTTGATCTACTTGAGTGAGAGCGTGAATTCATGGAAGATTTTGGCTAGAGTTAACCTAAAAAAAGGAAGCAAAGATCGGCTTCGAGTCTTCTAAACCACAGAAACTTAATGTTTGCAAACTGATATCGATAGGTATAAGAGATACTGGATCCAGAAAGAGAAAATAGTCTTCGAGTAAAAACCATCTGCTCTTTTTCAATCTTTCTGCGATCAGAGGCGTTCATCGACCCAAACTGGAGACAACAGTATTCTAGGATGCGAAGAACAAACATGCGGTACAGTCTTACCTTTATTTCTGGAAGGGAGAAATTATGTGATATAAAATCACATATATGTGCAGCCTTAGCAGAAATTCGATCTGCATGAGGTGATAATGCTAGCTTATTCGTGTAACGTAGACACAAGTTTCTTATGCTTGATCGTTCTAAAGGGGTACTATTTTTACTAGGCGTCCAGGAAGCTTAGTGGGACCAAGAAACATGAAACTACGCTTTGGTGGAGAAAATTTCATCGGCCAACTAGAGCTCCAACGTGAGAGCATAAGTAGATCAGTCAGCGTAAACGAAACTTTGTGAATTTTTGAGTATTTTTGAAATTGCGTTTATGCACAGAATGAAGGGAGGGGACCTAGAACCTTGCCTTTAAAAACGTCACTCGTGATTGGCTGAGGCGTCGAGTAGCTATTACCTATTAAGAAATTCTGGCTGCGGTTAGACAAGTAGGAATCAATTAAGTCAAGGAGAGGAGGCCGGGTGCCGAGGGCCTCCAGTTTCACAAAAAAACGTATGTGCGGAACCTTGGCAAAGGCTTTGCTCAGGTCAAAGTAGATAACAACCACTGACTGCTGCCCATTTTGACGGGAAGTAATGAGGTAACGAAAAGCTAAGTGGCAAACTTCGCATGAACTTCCAGTTAGAAAACCATACTGTGAGTCACTATCACGAGTCTGTCAGCATTCAAGTGAAGACTTCACATTTATCTTGTCACTGAATCCATTGACCTTTTATTTTCCTCATCTTTTCCGAGCAGCTTTCTCCATGACTCGGAGAAAGGAACATCTGAAATTTAAGTGGCCCTCTTGAAACTCTTTTTTTCTACCTCAAGTCCCCCGGAACCATGATATCACCTTATACCACCAGGCATTCAAAAGAGGAAGTCGTTCGGACGTACACAATCGGACGTACACAGTTTAGGATGCTCCCTTTTCGTTGGATATTTACTATCATCAGAATTCAATTCTGGATCCTAAGATGCTGAGGCCTCAAGTTCACTGGGGCTGTTTCGCGAGATTTTGTTTCATCCGCCTTAGTGATCAAGAAAGAACCATATCAACGTTTCATCATCTTATTCTGAAATGCTACTGAAGTGTTAGCCTGCTCTACCCCCTTACTTTTTTTCCTAAGCAGTTTTATTCTCCTGCCCTCCATTCGAAAATGGAGACTTATTGAACTCGACCTCCATTTTCAAGGAAGGAGTTTTTTCACTGCCCATTTTCTAGTCTATTAATAATTCCGAATCATCGCTAACTATTGCACTAACAGGACAAGTTCTGCCTTAATTATTGAATAATTTAACAGTTAACCTGCACACATTGTCATAATTTTATTTAGGTACTAATTTGTGTTTTAGACAGTCCATCCCGGCGCAAACAAAATATTAATTCTAAATAAATAAATAAATTCACTATAAGAATGAGCCATCGCAGCCTGATTATCAGACCACCAATCAGCCACTCCACAAAATCACATTGTACTGAGTGCATTGTCTACGCGTAATTGTTAGTTTGGTAACCTTCTAACCCACGGCACTTATATCCCCGTGATATTCTCAAGCTCAGATCCCACATGCAACAGATGAGTCACATGCAGAAAGAGCCCATGGTCATGCATGCATCTTAGTCAGCTATGCAAACTGTGAGGATGTTCTTTTGTTATGTTGCTTGTGATCATGTGAGGCGCAGAGACTGATTAGGAGAAAAGTAGTGTTGTGGCGGTATTCTACCGCAGGTTTCCATGGAGACGCATATCACCTAATAGGCCCATGCAGTATGTGAATGTGCGTGGGCAGTACGGACATTTGAGTCGGGTGCGGCAGGTGTATGTTGGTGCTCCTTACACTGGTTCATCTGTCTCTGTGCGATGGATTTGCAAGTAACCGATCAGGTCGATGCGTGATGCGCATGTGCGGTGACAATCAGGACAAGATAGGTCGGGTGGTGCTACGTCTGTGGAGGATCTGCCGCCGGTACTGGTAGTCGAGCCTGTTGGAGGAATATCAGAAGTGTTGATGGGTACGCAAGATACGCTGGCATCGCGGTAGATTCTGCTTTCGTGGATGCGCATGTGAACGATCAGGCCAATGGGATGAGTGCATGCGCGTGGGCAGCGAGGAACTTGGAGCCGGCAGTCTCTGCTGTGTGTTGGTGCTCCAGGCACTAGTAAGCCAGTCTCTGTGCGATTGATTCACAAGTGACCGAGGACATCGAGGGCGGTGGACTGGATGATATTCCGCAGTTTCCACCATCGTGTCTCCACGGTGGTTTTTATTATCTGGAGCAAGCAGGTCCTCCAGTTTCTTGGTTATTTGGTTGCTGAAATCAAAACATTGAGCAGGAAAATTTAACAAAAGAGTATTTAAAATACCTGGTGGACGCTTATCTTTGGGCCTTCGTCAGGGTTTAAGTCGGAGCCTCATATTGGATATGACGAGGCGGTGATCCGTCCAACAATCGGCATCGCGGATTGCCTTGGTCACCAGCACGTCCTGTTGATCTCACCTCTAGACGAAAACTATATTCCAGCAGCTGCCAGCGCCACAACTGTGGGTGCATCCACGTGGCCTTCTCCCGCGTCTTAAGGCGGAAGAAGATGTTGATCAGCAGGACACGGTGCTCCACACAGGTTCGCAGAAGAAGGAGGCCGTTATCGTTACAGCTACTGAAACCTTGGGGACCCAGCCCTTCCGGCCAGGCATTGTGGTCTGTCCCGATGAGGGCGTTGAAGTCACCAAGAACAATTAAACTTGTTCGCCTTCAGCAGAGTCGCCAGCAGGGCGTGCAGGTCCTCATAGAATTTGTCCTTCGCCACATCAGAACTCGTCATTGGGGGATCGTAGGCGCTGGTGATGATAGCGAACTTGTTTCCCCGAAGAGGCAGTCGGAGGCTCATCAGGCGAGCATTGATATCCATTGAATTTAAATCGAGCAAAACATGGTAAGCGTACACAGAACAGTGGTGAAGTAAAGTGCAGACAGTCATGCGTCTGCGTAGCAGCGGTGGAGCACAGGAAATGGCGTGGCAGAGTGCGTACGACTGAGGGCTCAGTGTCCGATTGATTTTCCGGTAAGGATTTGCGCGAACGTTTGCGCCCTTACTTACGCGTAATCGAAGGACAATGACAACCAATAAATTTTGAGCAACGATTAAAGATTACCTGGTCGAGTTTCGATTTGTATTTCACTGCTTTTATGGCAGTCTTCATAAAATTAAGAGTAATTTCGCAGCAAATCAATGTGAAATTTGTATTTAAATGTTTTAACTGTTTCAGATCGAATCACCAAGTTAGGGAGCCCATTCCATGCTCCAGGAACCAACACCGAGGAGGGCTTTTTCCTGAAGTTCGCATGGAGCTTAGTACTCGGTATCTTCAAGGGATAATTACATGACTGGTCTTTCCTGACAAATTCGAGGATGTCCTTAAAATATAGGGCACACTCACAGTCTCTGAAAGCCCAGTTGCTTCGAATGAGGTCACCGTGTATAAGCCTGTAAGTAAGAATACTAGAAGAGTAAATTTTAACTGTATCAGGTACAGAGTCACGCAAGGAACAGATGGTCCAAACCAAACAGCAGCAACCTGCAGAAATAGAGAAGACAATACAACCATTGCATAGAGTGGCATCGACATGACTGGCCATATTCAGTGACACCTCGAAGGACACAGTTACCTTATAATTGAAGGACTGAAGTGAGGCGCAAACTCTAAAGCAATCGATTTATTTGTTTATCTTTATCAAATTAGCTTAACTTCTCCTAAAGCGCCTGCTGTGGTTAATTTTCACCTGTTTTGCGTGGTCATGGCTGGGCCTTACCCACCTGTTTTTAAAGATGAAACAGTCGTTGAGAATTTTTTCGGCACAAAGGTAACCTTCTTTGTATATGTTTATCCATTTTAAATATCTTTGACGTCCCTACCGTTTTGATTGCGGAGCATCCGCAGCGAAAATCCAGCGTTGAGCAGTAGAGTCCCTCTGACTGGCTGAGACGACAGGCCCCCTACAATAAACCATTGTAGTGGCCGAGAATATCAAAGGGAAGTTCACACCGTTGACTAGATCACTAGGTATAATGTCGGTTATATAACGCAGGACGTGTAATGAAATAGGTTTATAGCGTGTAGAATCTATGTTAATTGTAGTACATTTATAATAAAAAAAGAGAAATATAAAAGAAGAGCCACAATAGAAGCGTTCTGTTGGGTCCAGGATGGTACACTTTGAGGCGGGAGGGTTTAGGGGTAGAAAATAAAACTCAGTTGTTTGTGGCGTTTGGGCCAAATGAACCTTCGGTGCCGTTACACAGAGGGCTAAACAGAAAGCCATGCACCACAGCCTGCGTACTGCTTGCGCGTGCATGTGTATGGGAAATTTAGTCTTTTCTCTACCCCGCGACGTTTGTAGGATTGGGGCAACCCTTGCCGGGAATTTGACGGCAAAATGCATGTGTTTTAATTAAATGCTTGCTTTATGTAAGGATACATTACTTAAAAAATGCATGTAAGTACGTATAATTTTTCTTTGGTGAATATTTTGTCAGCGCAAATGGCGAATTTAATCGCTTTGGCCGCGGAGGCCTGGTCAAACATTTCGATTTTGCATTCAAACACACGAACTGACTGCGCACGCACTTACAACTACGGCAGAAATTCTTCTGAAGGGGACTTTGACTGGTTATGTTGAGCGTAAGTGCCATTTTACGAGCAGCCTAGCAAACATCGACAAAGCTGACTCACTTGATCGGGGGTTGCAGACTCGGTCAATCAGAGTACGGAATGTTCCCAACTGTGTATGGCTCTTGCGTAAGAGCGGAAATACTCTTGTTATACTATCAGGGTAAACCCCGTATTATTGTTCCTCGACCGTGATAGCAATTTCACAGGAATTTGCATGCACATAGTTCTCATAAAAATGGCATCAGCAATGCAGTGTGCATCCATTATCGCCCTAAGTGCACTTCGCTTGCTGCCATCACGAGACAGATTACTTAAAAAGTGGTTGCATGGCAGCTAGTGGTGGACTGAATTGCTTACTTATTACTTCAAAGCAGATTCAAGTCGTTGCTATGTTTGTGTGCACCCCAACCGGATCATCGTAACGACTTAAGCCAAATCCGGCTTCGAAGTAGGAGAAAACTCGGTGTTAGGAATGCATTTTATACCGAACCATTGTTTCCTGACTCTTTTATCTGTAAGTGATTTAAGAGGTCTGAACATATCCGCCCCGGGAGTGCTAATGAGTAAGAATTAGACCAGGTAAAAATGCATTTACTGATTAATTGATTTGTAAAATATCACGATTATCTCAATCTTGATCGTTGTGAACGGCTGAGTGCCTTCATATACCTGTTTGATTTTCGCCTGGATCGGTTATCAGTTGGGTTTTCACCCAACGTTTCATGGCTGGCAGCCAGAGACTCGAAGCTGTTGCACGACTGAAGCATGCAACTTTTCTGATCTGACATTCTAACTACGCCTTGTGACCAGTGGCATTGATTGCACTCTTTTCTGTTCTGATTTTCGTGACTGGTTATCATAAAATATCAGTGAGTAGTGTTGAACACGGCAATATTGGCTCTACTGCCCAAACCACTTCCTATTTGTCAGTTCATTAGACGAGATTCGAGTCTTGTCCTCAAACTCGAATCAAAGGCTACAGCAGCAACGTCCTATAATATTCTGCCAGCTAGGCCGTAAGGACTAAGGAGATAAAGAACACTGGCTACAGCAGCAACACAGGCTACAGCAGCAACGTCCTATAATATTCTGCCAGCTAGGCCGTAAGGACTAAGGAGATAAAGAACACTGCAGTTTTTCTGCCCTCGATCCTGCGGAAATACTACCTTGCATAAATCCTGAATTTGGAGTGACTCTTATGTCTGCCACCTTGTACGATCCCACTGCATGGCTAACTCTTCCACATGCTCTTCCCAATTCATCTTTTGGCGACTAGATAAGCAGTTCCCACTGAATTTATCCACCAGAATCCCCTTACCCTTATTCAATTCCTGTTTTCGTTTTTTGCTCGACTATGCATTTCCAGTATTTGTTATATCAAGGTTTTAGTTAGAACTCGCTGTTAGTAGTGAGTTTTCCACCTAGGTGCAACGCTTCCATTTTAAGCATGTATCATATCTTCAAAAGTTTTTTCATTATGTATTTTTCAGTCAGTTCTGCAGTCTGCATAGTTTAAACTAATTCTCGATGCCTTTATAAACAGTCCCTTTGAACATTGCAGGTGCATGATCCGTACCGATGGCTTGAAGATCCTAATTCTGAAGAGACTAAGGCGTTTGTGGATGCTCAAAATGCCCTGACTATGCCCTTTATTAATTCTTGCCCTGTGAAGAAGGACATACACGCGAGGTAACTGACTCATTGTCTTACCTTTGTAGGATTTCTACCCTCTGGGACTATCCAAAGTATCGCTGCCCCTTTAAACGCGGTTCGCGCTACTTTTATTTCTATAACAGTGGCTTACAGAATCAGGAGTATGTTTTTTTTGCCTCATTTTTACTCTAATTTCTCTATCATAGCGTGCTTTATGTTATGGATCAGTTAGGTGGCCCAGCAAGGGTGTTCTTCGATCCGAATACTTTGGACGCCGAGGGTCTCACCGCCCTGACCACGTACGAATTCTCAGAGGATGGTGAGCTCTTTGCATATGGCCTAAGTCACGCTGGTTCCGACTGGGTCGTAATTAAGGTACCTCCCTCTGACATATTATTGAACTGGTCTTTTCAGACCGACAGTTATTGCTAGCAGGTTAGCTAATCCATAAGGCATGGCCTTGAGGTATGCTTTTCTTGAACTAAGATAAAGTTCTACCGAGTCACCGGGAATTATTGCCTAGGCTCCCGGAGGTGTCAAGTGAAATTTTGTGCTGCTTTCTTTTTCCATTTTGTTTTGCCAGCCCCATTTGGGAGAGTTTTTTAAAGCCTGAAATACTTGCAGGCCAATCAGCAGACATTTAATCTTCTGTTCACCTTCAGGCCCTCAAAAGAAAGAATATCGTTGTTTATTCGCACAAAGATCCGAAAAAAGAGACAGTGTTGTAAAGGAACGTTTGAAAATAAGTGTGATGCTTCCACATCGTGCAGGAGTACCTTTCGGAGTTGTAGGCATATTTTCAGTAACTTATTTTTTCCCTCTCGCAGGTGAAAAACGTTGCCACTGGAGAGGATTTGTCTGATAAGTTGGAACGAGTGAAGTTTAGCGGCATCAGTTGGACGCACGACAACAAGGGCTTCTTCTATGCGGTAATTATTCTTTTAATTCTGCCTTTCCAGCAAGAGATAATTTATAGTCCGTATAAATAAAGTTTCTCACATTCAAAGAGCTAATTCGTAGATAAAGTGAAATGGCAGCTCATTTTCCGCTATGTATTAGTGTACCTAAAATATTTTTTACAGGCTCTGCGAGCGCCTATTGCATATAACCTGCATTGAGGTCACCGCTACAATCTCCCTATTCAAACTAAGTAACCGCTCGATGGCCTCACCAAAGGAAGTTTCTTCTCTCTACAGTCGAAATGATCGGTTGTTTGCTTTCCTTCGATTTCTCTGTATAACCCCACGATTCCAGGGAAGAGTAGAACGCTGCATTAGAATCCCCTACTGCATCTCCCATCGCCTGTTAAGATCATTTGGTCGTCCTCTCGAGGTCTAGCAGGATGTAGTTTTAGTTTCAAAAACCTGTTGCAGCAGAAAATTGCTCCCGAGAACCACTGCTTGAAGCACTTTGCTATAAGACTGATGGGAACACCGAAACTCACAGTTATCATGTGACGGAGCAGTTAATAGCAGATTCTCCAAATTGATTTTTTTAGTGTTTTCCGGACGCGGCTTCCACTGCAGACGGAACAGAAACCACGGCAAATGAAAACCACAAGCTTAAATACCACCGTATCGGTGACCCTCAAAGCGCGGACGTCCTCTGTGCCGAACGACCTGACGAACCAAAGTGGATGGTGTAAGTGTCTGTGCGTCTTGCTTTCGCACCGCTCCTCCTCCTCCATCCCTCACTACTACTACTGCTACTAATACTACTACTACTACTACTACTACTACTACTACTACTACTACTACTACTACTACCGCCACAACCACTGCCCCTGCATCTGGGTCCCGCTGTCCACATTGTTTTCGGACTCATAGTTTCTCTATTTAAATCTGAGAACGGTAGAAAATAGGTACCTGTTTTGTGAGCATTCGAGTTACATTTATGATTTTCCTGTATGTGTTGAGGTACAAACGCGTCATTTCCTCCTGGCAGAAACACCTTTGGGAAATTCAAATGTTGGTTGATTCAGCATACTTCCAGCACGGACACTGGCTAGAATTCACACGTATCACCGATTCCCTGCGATAACGAGGGCTTAGTCTGAGAAGTAGGTCTCCGAAGGATCGCACATTATTTTCCCAGAAAATAAAAAGAAACTAAATATTAAGAATGGAAGCGAATATGCGCATCCCAGGTTCTTGTTGATAAGGAGACGAAGGCATGATCACTTGGGCGGTAGGTTTATTAAGTCTGAGCTTTCGAACTCGAACAGGAGTCCATCTTCAGCGGGTACTGGACTGCAACAACATGTGAACATTAATGCAGTCGTACGGTGGGAGGAGGTGGGGGTCTGGGTCTGGTTCGCGTCGCCTGGCTCACAGCGGTCTCATGGCGTGGTGACGGCGTTTGCCCTTGCTGGCGATGTGAGCCGCGCCACCTGGCTGCTTGGACGTAGCGCGTGCTAACACGGGGGGAATTCAATACGTCGATTGACAAAGTTGTTGTCTGACCCCCACGCCTCCAACTGTTCCCGCGCCGTCTTGCTGCAGGCCGCGTGCTTGCGAAGTCGAACTCATGGTCTTCCTCTAGCGTGTGGGTGTCGATTCGTGCCTCCTAAACGGGCTGCGTGGTATTTCGAAGAGTAGAAGTTCTCTGGGAAACGATAACAAGCCTTATTGTGTAAAGTTTCAGCGCTGGGTCCACAGGTCGTCGTCAGACGTGCAGCAAGAGTGCAAAACAGTTAAAATTTGAAGTATACCGGAAAAATCGATATTGCTTAGTCATTCTAGCCAATACATGGCTCTGTGGTCTGATATCTCGTCTGGCTTGGCTGGCGCCTTTTCCATTTTTCTTTGAGATTGTTTTACACGGTATCCTATTCGATGTGCTAATTACTGCACGCATCGTTGGGGTAAATAGTCTCCAAAATTATCGACTTTTCTTAGATGGGCAGAAATCAACACTGTAAGTATTATCCCATACCAATTTTTGGTCAGTTTCCAGTGTATGCATGGCATCTTGGGACAGGTGGTCTCACCTCTTAACTGCCAATTGGTATCAGTGTAGGCGTATAGAGGCCGAATTTCCTGTTTGACCGCAACAAACTGCATTGAAACTGCCATATGGAATCTCGTAAATGACTTACTTTTTATTAAATTAGGCAACCCTATCCTTAGAATGTACAAGCTGGTTTCGCAGTGTAGTCGTTGGTTTGTGCGACACTTGGATTTGGTGCTTCGTCAGGTGTTTTCCGCAAGTTCGGACACACTTTTAATGCACGGAAGTGTTCATCTGTGTTTGGTTTGGGCGCTCGATCGGAACAGTCTAGTCCCTTGTCGTTTTCGTTTGACTCCTGTCATCTCATGTATAGATGTGCAAAATCTTTAGGGTACCCATTGTCGGAACACAGTTTGAACAGATAACTAAGTTCAGCTTGGTTAAGTTATTTGTCAGACCGGTGAGGTTTTGCTCGATGCAGAAATAAATCCTTCAAAATTACTATTTATAATTCTATTCTTCGCTCATAGGTCTGCCGAGATATCGGACTGTGGTCGTTACGTGCTGCTCTATATCAGTGCTGGCTGCGAACGTAATAATTTACTTTACTACGCCGACTTGGAGAAAATTGGATACAACATCTCCGGTACGCACTTTCCTTCCTGGACTAATATTTCACTCTTAAACGAAACTTGTAATCTCGTACGCTTACAGAATCTCTTTTTTTCCAAGCGGAGGCTTGTCTTCCGACATACGGAAGGGTAAACACTGCAGTCATCACAATGCCCTGTACTTGGAACCTGTCGTAGTCAGTTTTTAAGATACTGGCGAAGTGCCAAGTGCAAGCTATCCTTTATCCAGGTTGACCGTCGCTAACAGCGATGTCCACCGCGGCATTTGCTGCACTTTCTCCCCCACCCACACACCCAACTGTGGTGGCAGGACATCGACAAGATAATTGGAGGTGTGATCGGGAGCATGCTATAAGAATACTGCATGCATGGCTGTTCCTTCCGTGAATTCACAAATAGGCCTTATCTTTCTGTCTACATTCATTTGTCTATGACTAAAATAACTGAATTACTACAGTAGCACATCCGCTTCCGAAGCAACTGTGTACTGCTTGAGTACGGCCGGCTATTCCCCTTGCGTTTTACGTGCCCTTTGGACTGCTCCGAGTTGATCGTTATCAACCCCCTATATACGGGTAATTCTTCCATATTTAGAAGGCACACTATCTCTTCAGCTCTAAAGGCCCAAGAGACGCAGAGCGTGAAAATTCTCTCAACACGCCTAGATTCGGTAATGTAAAAGCAATGTTTCTATCAAGGGGTCCGCAGCATAATTTCTTGTTCAGGTGTTCTACCTGTTAAGCTTTTGGAGCGGTTTGAGAGGATGAACTTGAGCCCACTTTCGTTATTAGTGATTTTCCTGTCCGAACCTTCCAGGCAAGCTGAATTGGACGCCGATTATGGACAAATTCGAGGCCGTTTTCACCTATGTAACAAATGAAGCCAACAAGTTTGTTATCTACACGGATCTCGATGCGCCAATGTTCAAAGTCATTACAGTTGATCTCAACAACTTGAGTCGGGTGAGCAACCGTCTTTTTCTTGTTGTTTTTCTCTTTTCACAGTTATTCTATCGATTGGCACCGTTCAAATCATCGGTCTCACTTCAGCCTGTAATGATAGATGAAATGTTACACGTTACCCTGACCTCTTGTACGCTTACTTGGTACGATCAACGATAACTTCCTGACCGACCTTAGCGCTTGTATGTGTGCTTTCTGCTCCCCATAAGGCAGATAGATTTGAATTGCTTTCCTTGTCTGCAGGTTGACTTGCGTTTACGACGTCATTGGCACATTCGAACTATTATAAAAAATCATTGCCTACTCTTACGTTAAACAGTGAACCATTGGTTGAAGTTATTTACGTGTCAGGATTTCTTACTTCACAATGCTGACGATAACCCCGCTCACACAGACCGTAAGCGGATTTGTGCAAGATTTATTTAATCCTAAAATGATTCATTTTCCCAGGAAAACTGGAAGGATCTCATACCGCATGACGAGTCCGTTTTGCTGGAACGGGTCTTTTGTGTAAACCAGAAGGACTTGGTCATTTGCCGAATGAAAGACGTTACCGTAAGTTTTGTCCCGTATTTTTTAATTTTCTCTTCCTGCTGTCATTTTTTTCTCTGACAGATTAGTCTTCCAATAGGCTGCTCCTCTCTCGCCCTGCATACTACTATCGATTTTCTAGCCGTTTTTTTGTTGAACTGAGAGTTGCTACTTTGACCGTTGTCTTCGGTCGTGATTTGCCAGTCAATGACCATGTATAGTGCGGCTTACAATAGAAACTATTGTCTGTCGTATCCGAATTCGAAGGTGGACGTCTTCATATACCCAGCAGCTTACTATTCTAGGCTTGTGCCAAACAAGGATGGGCGAAGCCTTAGTGGAAGACGCGTAGTTGTCGCTGCGTAATACAGCCATGGCTTGTGCCGTCCGCTCCTGAATGTGTATCATCTGCCACCCACAACCTACTGCAACTGTTTATGTTCGGAGACTGGGGTTTCGCTGAGAGCCACTATGTTTACGAGGGACTAGAGCTGTTCTCCTGCTCCGGCAGTATATCACTGAATTGGTTGAAAGATTACGATTATTCCAGGCTACTGCAAACACGATAATTCGACTGTCGTAGTCCGACGATTTCCACCGTATGCTCCATGGAAGGGTGGAGCAGGGACGGTGACTTGCGCGTGAATTAGTTTTAAGTGATAGTAGTCTTTCGCTGCAGCTACCGCACTCTCCTCCTCCCCACCTGAGCCCGGTGTCGAGACAGAGTCAAGAAGACCGGAGGCGGGAGAGGACGCAGGTGGCTGGCGCGGCCGGATCCCCTTAGTCCTAGCCGCCCCTATGCATGTCACCACACCTCCCATGTTCGGCATTTGTTAGCGAAGCCCAACCCGAATAACGCATGCCGTGCCCTGATGTGGCCCCCGTGTTGGTCCAACGCATCTACCACGTGGCCCGTTTCGGGGGCGCAACCAACAGCACCATTGGCAGCCTGGGGAAGGCGCAAGAATAGAGATCGTGGTGGCTGTTGTCCTGTATGTTGTTTGCTCCTATTTTGCGTCCACAAGCCACAATCAGCTTGCCGACGGCGTGTTTCACTGAAATGTTTTGAAACGCAAACAATGTTAACCCTAACTAGGGCTGTTTTTTCATCTCAAGCGGCCGCTAGATTCCGCTATGCGTCGCGAATTTTTGTTTAATAGAAAGCTAGCCCGTATTAGCCTGAGCCATCTGCGGGATTACTTGTCGCTCTCTCCATTTAGTACGTTTTGTTCAGGGGTGGGGAGAGCGTTTTTGGGATTAGCTTAGAGCCTACTGGGCGCAAAGATCCACACTGGACACCCTCACTCTGTTTAGCCCTTTGTTCGAGCTCGGCTTCATGGAGAGCCACTTATGAGAGCTTGATGCTAAGTTGGGGCGATGCAGCAGTATCCAACACAGGTTCACTAATGCCTTTGGGAGTACCTTCAGTACCCTGTTTAAGAATACCTGCTACCGCCGTAGTTATGCTCATGCTAACACATCCAGATGGTGTCTTTTATGCTATCTCTTGAAGCGTATCCACTTCGCTTATCAGCAACTCCTCATTCCTGCATGTGAGCCATTTTGCTGCCGTCGGTAGGACCTGCAAAGCGCCGTATGCGAGATTGTGCTCAGCTCACCTGCATGATAACCTTGTCGCTTGGTAGTCTAGAAATGTGGAGTGGAGTATCAGCACGTCTGTGACATGTGATAAGCGGCAACTTCACCTCATGTCAACCACTGCGCCCAATTTCAGCCGTTATTTAATAGAAAGGGAAATAGCCAGCGAATTAGATACTGAGGAGGAGTATTCCTACCTATAATAACTGGCGCCCTCGAACCACTCACGATGCGGTATCAGTCGTGAATTGAAAAGTTGACAATTGTCAGTGTAACTCACTCCTACATGGAACTCAAAGATGTCCTTCGGTTTCAGCTAGCAATCATGACCATCGCTAATCAGAACTGACTACAGCAACCCTCACCTTGGTTGTCTTTAAGATAGACAGTATAAGTCAAACTCGTTAAATCAGTCTAGGTTGGATGAACTATGAAAATCGTAGACCGTCATTTTCGCTCTGCGTTGCATCTTTTCGAGGAGGTCAGTGTCTTTCTTAAGTCATGCATTTGGATGACACAGTTAAATCTCGAGATAGCGAAGGTTGTTCTGGTAAATCGGCCTCATTTAACGTAGTTCCCTCAAGTATGCAAAACTACGCTGATATAAAGGTGGTCAGTGGTTATTACTAGCACGGAAAACAGCCCAGCCCTCATTGTGCTGGATTTTGTCCATAGGAACGACGCATTGATGCAAGATGTCAGAAGAGGGACTGGCGTTAACGCTGCAAAAGTCACCGTTGCTATTACTCTCTTCAAGCCAAACTACTTACTGTTTCTCCCCGGGGGTAGTAACGGTCATACCTTTACTTGACGGAGGAATCATAATTTATGTTTTCTGAAAGAAGCTAAATTACGCGCTTTGCTCCGTTTGCTTATCCTGGGTGCTTATCCTTCCCCCTCTCTCTTCACGTTCGCTAGAATCGCCTCTCTATCCATGACCTCGAAACGGGTGCCAAGACCAAGGACATTCCAATAGACATTGGCAGCGTCTCCTCTATGTCGGGTCGAAAGAAGGATACCATGGTGAGTCCGTGCGCCAAAGCCCTCCATCATACATCTGTCCATTCTTATTTTGCCATAAGTAATGTCTTATATGGATGCATGCTGAACTTTTGTTTCTTGACATCTTTAGTGGGTCCTTTCTAGAGATTAGTGGGTCTCCAAGTCTAATGGCTGTGGGCAAAAAGTTTCTATTCCCGGTAAAACCAAGACTCTATTTCTGTTCATGGAGGAGTCCGTATGTTAATCTTATTCTGTCGGTACGCGATGGACAGTAACAAAAAGGGTTCTGTAACCTTTTTCAAAAAGTTCTGACTACATGCTCTGCTACCGTGAGTTTGCTATCACTTGCAAACCGGCACAAATGTACTGACCGCAGCCCTGAATTAATAATGAACCATTTTCTGAAAATTCAAAACATTAACCAACTATTAAAATTAATATTATATTGTTTAGAAGTGCCAACTTTTTGGAAAAGTGGACGATTCTATAAACGTCGAAAATAGTTGTTACTACGTAAATTTAAGTACTGAAAGGCTGTCTGTACACAAAGCCGAGTAAATGAATCAACACAAGTAGAATAGCGTTTGGAAGTAGTCTTTTGTGAAGTTTGCGCTTAAATCTACTCCAATAATAAGTGTAGATATATGGGATATTTGTTATCAATCAGTGTCCAGTTCGGGTGTCGATTCCAACACGGTTTAACGATAATTGGCTGCTTTTTTCTTCCATTTCTACATTTTTAGCTAAAACAAACAGGTTGTTGCTTGAGTTTGCCCAGCGAAACGTCACAGGAATATAATTAATTCATAAGATCGCGCGTTCACAGGCCGGACAGCGACTAAGTAATTTAAATAGAAGGATCAGGTTTAATCGTAAACCTACCATTTAATGTATGTTGAGAGAAGTTTCTTCCCGTCAACTTTCCTCATAGGTATTTTTGTTGTGGGAGTATGACGAGTTTCAGATCGTCTTTAAAAAAGTGGGAATTACTTCACAATTTTCAGTGTTTGCGACCGATTGCCCATAAATGCAGATTCTGTTGTATATGTTTATTAAGATCTTTGTAAAAGCATTTACCAAAGTAGTGCGTTTTGGACATCCTTTCTAATACCGATGGTCGTTAAGGTCATATTCCTAGATATGCCAAACATGAAACATTATCACCGACAAAAATGAGCGTCCATAAAAGGTGGCAATGAATATGCCTTAGATCTATTCAACGAATTTCTCGAACAACTTTCCTCCTTAAGAAGCGTGTTAATTAGATGTTTAGCTGACGGCTGTCTCCGAGTTTAAAGTAAAAATTGGGTCTTTTGCCAGTTTTGTCCACTTCCCTGAACCTTAGTGATAATGTTTCTCACGCAAATGAAAAATTACACTTTTCTCTTCATATTGCAGCCTTTTTCACTATATTTATGTTAGGCTCCGTTTGTAAATGCACAACTTAGTGGCCGTAAAAAATACTAAAGACAAATCTTATGCCCGTTTCGTTTCTAATTCACGCATTAGCGTGAACTAGGCCATGCAAAAAGTATCCTACCACAATCTTCAAATTTAAGATAGCTTTGTGTGGAGGGCCGATGCGCAGTAAAATATTGAGTAATCGGAATGGGCAGAAAAATCATGAAATATTTGCAAAAAGCATTTTCGCTACAGTTTATTGCTGCGTTTTAAAGCATGAACTCACACAGTTTTGAAAATCTGAATTTTAACAAACAAAAAGGCTAGGTTTTCTAAGAATCACCTACTTGCTTATTTCTTGGTCCGATTTACGTGCAAAAAAAAAACAATTTTCGAATGTGGCAAGTCCAGTTTGATAAAACTTAGTCTAAGGTAGCTAGTAGCACAGAAAACCACCGGACTACAAGCTAACGTAGATTTCCGCTCTAATTTGTGAACTCTTTCACTGATAAAATCATTAATAAAACAGATGAAGGCCATTCGCTCGCCGAGGTCATGGCTATATTCATCTAAGCTTTCGAAATCTTACTGGAGTCCATCGTCAGAGATAAAGGCGGCAACAAAACAAGCAACAGTTATGGGAGGAGGAGGCAGGAAACAATCAAAAACTAGTGATGCCAATCCGTAAGGTGACTGCGCAAAGCTCTATATGCCGGAGCCAGATCGATAAGTAGATGAATGAGTTCTCATGGGAGGCTCAGTTTTCAATCGATATCCGGCTTGTGATCAGCGTATTTATAAACATATTCCTCATACAAAAAGGACATTGTCCGTAAGATGTTAGGAGAATGAGTAAAATGTGCAACGTTTAAGTTGCCGACGTCTGATCGTCTCAATTTCCATCATCACATTTCATGAGTTAGCACTTTTTTGGTAGTTTGACTGTTTGGGGACTGTCACTAGCTAAAATAAATGATCTGGATAAAAATCTGATAGGCTCCTGTCTCAATGGTTAGGAAAATATTGTGTGTTGATAATTACTTCATGGTGAAGCAGTATGGAATGGTTACCTCTGATTTTAAACTTACGTCAAATACCTGAACGCAAACAACAGGCTAGGCAGACTTGAGATATGACCTTGAATCTAGTCATACGTGGGGTCAATCGCCCCACCAGGTGAATCAGGGAACCGCATTGTTGGTTGTCGTTCACGCATGTTCTAAATTACACTCAAGTGGCTTTCGTATATCTAGCCTAAGTACAGGAGAGAAAACGGACGTGCTGCATGTATGCCTAGTTCACTAGAGGTGGAAGTTTTTTTGTCCTGACACCCGGACACATGGCTCACCCCTAAATATGGACATTTTGTCACGCGTTGAAGCTCCGGTTTGGGTTCGGATGATCAACGGTGAAAGGTAAACCAGAAATGCCTGAATTAGACTGGAGTTCCTGCGCGATTTAGGACGCCCAAATTCCTTCTTGAATATGAAGAATTGCCTGTTACGTGAATAGGTTTCGGGTATTACGGACACGCTTCTCATCAGCTTTACGTCGAAGTGTTCTTATCACCCTGAAGCCTTTAAATGCTGTTACTGGAGGCTTTCGTGGTTAATAGTCCCGTCTTTCGACCGCTGTTGCTGATAGCTCCTATTTTTTCCCACATTTCAGATGTTCTTCCAATTCACCTCCTTCCTGGAGCCCGGTGTATGTTTTTCTTATGACCTTACCGCCGGCACAGCGACCAAAAAGGTAAATCTCCCGTGAATTACCAATATCGTTTCGTGGATAAATTACCACTGCGTTCTTACGACCATCATATTAGATTTTCGTGCCTTTGCATCAGAATTTCAGCCCCAACTTGCCAGTACATCTTTAATGTGACCTCGTGACTTGATGGGTTTACAAGCACTGCATCTGAATCTAGGCATTCTATTCTATTAAGCTTTATTTATTTGACGGGAACCAAGCTTTTGCATCATTACCCACTTTTCAATCGTTCTTCTAGTTAGCTCATTGATGACCAAGTAGGTGTAGGTGGACACTATATGTCAGCCGTCATTATAATTTTTTCATACGCACTCGGGATACCAAAGGCCTCCTTGACCTGGGAGCCTTCATTTCTAGCCCGAGAGATTAAGCTGTTGCTTAATGAGTCCTGATCAGCCTACATAATCGAGACTACTTCCTGAATGCCGATAGGCAGAGTAGACTGTCCACTAGCTGACTGCTTGCATGGGCTAGTTTATGCCCCAAGGCACAACAGCACAAGCGCGCTCAATGCCGAAACTAGGTCTGTGAACGAACCAACCTCTGCGCCTCATTTATACCTAGATTAAATCGGTCGCATTAGAATTAACTGAGTAACTGAAGAACTTTTTAGGGCGTTCAGGTTCTATTTAGGTGGCTGTTTGGAGTAAGCGTGAACTTTCCCAGTTTAATAACAACTCGTTTACCAGAGTTCTGCCATTCAGAATCACTGCCTTTTGTAGGCCTTAATGTGTCTAAGCAGCGGATGAACCGGAATTCCGAAAACAGTGACCTCAGTCTTTACGTGCGCCTTAAACTGTAGGTGAGTTCTCCTGAACTCACTAGGTATGGGTAGGCAACTGCACTGCGTCGCAGGTAATTGCGCGCTGGCTTTTTGTGAAGATTTTTGCATCGACTTTGTTTTTGATGCATCCAGGTTTTGGTTTTTCGGCCGTTTTTCACCACGTATGTGCTTTCGATTCGATTCGAAAACCTCTGTTGAAGTATGGCATTTCGACCGTCGTATCCGACGGCTCCATCGTGTGCCCTACAGCAAAGTGGTGCAGGGACGGTGAATAGCGCGGAAATTATATTATAGGGAGAGTAGGTTTGCGCTGCAGCTACCGCACTCCCTCCCCTTCCCCCACCTGAGCCCGGTGTCATGAGTAAGTCATGAAGACCGGAGGCGGGAGAGGGTGCAGGTGGCTGCCGTGGCCGGGGCCGTCCGTAGGCTTACCGCTTGCGGTATATTACTAGTTGCATCAATGATCCGGCCACACGACCTGCTGTGAAATTGGTATTCAAGGGGGAGGGGAATCTCCCTAACCTATGCCTTTCGTGCGATTTTGGTGGCCAAATGCGTATTGATGTTCTAAATTTCTCTGGTATCCTCTAGGTACTGGCCAGTTTTACTGGAAGGCCTGATCCCAATGAGCTTCCAATTTTTCTAAACATTTGGTGAGTACGGTCAGAAAAAAACAAGTGTCAGGCGGCTTCCAACGGTGTAGTCCCAAGTAAAAGCCTTAACGCTTCACATTTACCTTTATATTTGACTCGCCTACTGCCGAAGGCTTGACTTTGTTCATAGAGCAACATTATGAACCATCTGAAGCGCTCGAATCTAGTAAGGTCGCTAAAAGCTGTGGCTTGGAATGCTGCCAATTAATGGGATTACTCGGTCCTCCTTCTAGGACGGAGAATCAGGCTGTACTGGCTCTTTATTAGGCCCGCTGTGTCCCTTCCACTCAATTGGGATCCAGGGCGCGCCCTCTCCTTCTTGTTGTATGAAATCTTGGTCCTTTGCGCATAGACCAGGGGGTGCGGTGGCGCGAATTCATACCGCGTCAGGCACCTGTGCCCGATCTCCGGTCCTCTTGACACCGGGCCTAAATGAGTGGGGAGGAGAGAGTGAGGTAGATGCATCGCAAGTTCCTTCCCCTGCTCCCACCATGCCGTGGGGTACATGATGGACCTCTTCGGAGTTGACGGTCGATCTGTCCTCTGAAAGCGTACTTGCCCTACATCCATCTTTGCACACACAACGACGAGAGGACGGGTTATGGACTCGTACGCAGTGGTTGATGAGGCTAAAGCCACATATGCTTCCTTAATCCACACGAACCCCTCCTCAGGCAGCGGAGTTCTCGGATCTTCGATAAGCAAGAAGTATTGCCGTCTGACCCCCAGTCCTGATCACGGCCGAAGAATCCCGTCAGTTGGCCGCGCTCGACGCCCGTCATGCTATTTAAAAAGCCTGTTTGGTTGTTTATAGATAGAGAAACCTAAGCACTGGACCCTCCTTGAAAGGACCTCGTCCGGAGAGTGGTAGATTTAAGTCCGATTGACTTTAGACGAAACGAGATAACGTAAATATTTCGTCTAGCGTGCGCCACACCCTATGCACTTTCACCTTGGCACAACTCGCACCTTGGGCCATTTGTCCCGAGTAAAAAAGCCGCTTTCGTTTGTATCTCCTGCTTGGCCTGTCCGTCAAACCCAGTAGGGCTTAAATGTACTTCTTTTGGAACGCGCTACTTTGATTTCTCCCGGACTAGTGTGTTGGTACTACTACTGTAACCCACACTTTTGCAACTGTCTACCGCTATTTAAGCGTGCCTATCGACTACAATCTGTGTTTATACTCTTCGCAAACCTTCTTCCGCACTCTTTTAAGGTTGTCTTTAAAAACGAAGTGAAAGGCCTCGACTTATCCAATTTCGAGGTTCGCCAGTTGATGTATGAGAGCAAGGATGCGACCCGCGTCCCGATGTTCATCATGAGACGCAAGGTAAGCTCAATATGTATGGCCAGATGTGGCGATAATATTCGATTATTTTTCCCTGCCTCCTAAACTTTTGACGGTTAGGCTTGCCGTTGCTTCTACGCCCCTCTACTCAATTTATCATTGTTACTATACCTGATCCCTGCCAATAAGACTATTAGCCCGTGGCCTAACAAACTGGGCGCGGGTTAGAACCTAAGTGATTGCCAAATCGGAGGTTGAGTATGGCTGGTTGATGATGGTTAATAAACCAGAACTGGTCAGTCTAGTCTCCTTTTCCTTTGCCGGTAATGTTATTTTCCCCCTCCCGCTTGTGAGTTCATCTGCGCCGCAGTGCTTCAGTCATCGGGCCGTCTACGCCGCAGAGACTGCATTTTCATTTGGGTACGTGTAGGCATCAAAGGAAACATTTCGACTCATCCTATCCGCGTCCTGTCGTTCCTTCACGCTGTCTAGCTCTGGCTTTCATCCCGAATCAAAGGTGTTCCGGTAGCGCTACAGCTAACATCGTTAGTACACCACATCCCCCCGACCAGAAATCTAGTCTTCACGGGGCGCCTGCCAATTTTCGGGCGCTGAGTTAATAAACAAGCCTTCTGCCTTTAATATTGACGTTGAACGTACAACGTACAGGCTCCAAAGTTATTTTTCAACTGAATAGCATTACCCACAAAGACGAGGGGAACTGGAATAACAATTCATAGATTATTACCCGTCTTCAGCCAGCCATAACCAACCCCAAGTGTTTTGACCTCCGAGGTTTGAACCCGCAACCTGTTGGCTAAAAGTTCAACGCCCTGACTTCAGGGGTGCTGCAACACATTGGGTTGCTTATGACTGGCTGACGACGGCAAATAAGCCAGAAATGCCCATTCCAGTCTCCCTTGTCTTTGCTGGCAATAATTATCTGCCTATTTTACTACTAGCCGCTGTGCAGCTGCTGGTGGGGCTCGAGTGAGCCTCAAGGCAGAGCGGAACGAGTGACTTCCGTCAGCGATCGGTGAGCGTTCATCAACGAATGCAAGGTCACTTTTCCCTATCTAAATCGACAAGACAACGATCCCGTGGCTCAATAGTTAGAGCGTTGGACTTATGAGCAACAGGTCATGGGTGCGAGTCTCGAGGTTGCCCAACCTGGGGTTAAGTATGGCTGGCCAATGATGGCTAATAAGCCAAGAAATGGTTATTCCAGTCTTTCTCATATTTTTTGGGCGGTTTTGCCTGTTTTTAATCAACTTTGTCTTCCGAACACCACTTATAGACTACAAAGTTATGACTGTAGTATGTTGTTTGATGGGAAACACGAGCTTTGTTTTCAGACAGGGCTTCCTGGCCAGTATTGTGCATCGCAAATCCCCCTGATTGAAATATATACGGTTGGTCATCTGTGCACTGTAGTCTAGAGAACACAAATTTTTGCGTCCTGCAACGGGTCTCATTCTCGTCAAGAGGTAAAATATTTGCCGGCCAGATTACCTCTTCTGCCGTGCTATTACTTTAGGGGGGAATCATGAAGCTGCTGTGAGTGTTTGAGGGACTATTTACTTGAGAAGCTCCAGAAGCGAAGATTCGGCGGATGAGTACATCTTGTGTGTTGTCAGTGTTCGTTGAATTTGTGTTGAGCGTATGTGGTCGCTGCTACGGTGTGCTTACCCCACAGCTGCCAGGCATCTCCGGTTGCCGCATTCTTTTCTTCTCACTCACCTTCAGACACAGATGCCAGATATTCTTTTGGTGGTTTACGCCGCCGTAGGTTCGACTTGAGCCACCAGGTTATCCTTCCCGCTTCTTTCATTCTACATTCTCTGCCCTCCACTTGCCCAGAACTTGCCTCTTGACGGCTCCGCGCCCTGCCTTCTTTATGGTTACGGCGGCTTCGCAATTTCCCTCAAGCCCTTCTTCAGTGTGACATATTCGGTCTTCTTGCAACACTTCAACGGAGTTGCTGCAGTCGCCAACATTCGCGGAGGCGGGTATGCTTCACGCGTTTAACCCAGATCGTTTGCTTGGTTTTTTTTTTTGGGGGGGGGGGGGGGGAGCTTGGTGCAGTCAGTTACTAGTCTCCTGAAACGTAACCCAAAATTCAGAAATGATTTTGCGATTCGAAGAGGGGGAGGGGATTACTTCAGTCGGATCAGAATATTAATTAGTTTCAAGACATTTAAACACGTCAGGATCCTTATTTTTGGATGCTTTCCTTTTGGACCGTCGGTAAAAACCTCACTCGATAAAAAATGACCAGTTAAGTAGTTTACATTTTTTCTAGTGATTTTTGCTGACCCTATAAATTCACCTATATTTTATAGAAACTATAAGCAAAAATATTCCTTTTTGTATTAAAATAATAGCAAATCACGCCTTCTTCAAATTTTATATTAACTGAAAGTCATAAGTAGGTTTTCGAAAAATTTTCCGATTCCCGAATAATTGTGAGCTCGTTTAGCCGTTGTTTTTAATCTACGCGCTATATGCTTTCCACACAACCCTGGGTGTGGTGTCACGTAACGCCTGTGACGCCTGAGGTTGGGTATGGCTGGCTGATGACGGCTAATTAACCAGAAATGGCTATTCCAGTCTTCCTTGTCGGTCATGTTATTTTGCCTATATTATTAGCCGCCGTACGGCTGTTTGCGGGGCTCGAGAGTGAGCCCCGAGGCACAACGGGACGAGTGAGTTCTCTAACCGATCGGTGTGCGCCTACCTACCATAGGTAATATTCCCGATTGAAACTGGCCAGACAACGAACTCATGGCGCAGTGGGTAGAGCGTTGGACTTCTAACCAACAGGTCGCGAGTTCGAGCCACCTGGGTTTGGGTATGGCTGGCTGATGACGGCTAATAAGCCATAAATAGCCATTCAAATCTCCCTTGTCTTTGTCGGTCATGCTTTTCTGCATATTACTAAATTATTCATTTTTATCGAGTGCATTTTTGCAATCGGTCGCGAAGACGTGCATTCAAAAGCCGGCATCCTGCGTGTCTAACAAATCTCAGAATTTGGCGCAGGATGATCAGTAGTCCAACCCCATTTAGGTAACCTTCTCCTAATTGAAGGCGCATTTCAGAATCATCGTTAAAATTTTATGAAATCGGTCACTGACTGCATCTGGCTGAGCACCTTGTTATTACAACAAACTTCCATAAATACTGGCCCTACAAAAGCGTTTTTCTCTACCGGATGCATGCTCACCTTCTCATCGTCATTGTTGTCTCCTCCACTCCTCTTCTGTAGAGAATACGGTGAAAAGTGGCACAGTGGCGGGAAGTTGTTCAATAAACAGAACTCCTTCGACGACTTCATCGCCGCGGCAGAGTCCTTGATTGAACTGAAGTACACTTCTCCTGAAAGGTTTGTTCTGAGTACCTGGCCTCGCCCGGTGTGCTCAAAGAACTTTATTTTGTCCCTTAGTCAGCTTGATGTTCTGCGAATTTTGTTCAAAAATGGTCTAAGTTTAGTGAAAAAAAATATTTTACACCCTAGAAGAGTGAGACATAGGACTGGAATGAAGAAATGTTTGGTAATTGCAGAAACTCGTGAAACGGCTTAAGATGTGGTTCAGAAAATAAACGTCTACTGAAAGGATATTTCAGTAGCGGCTAGCAAGAGGCATAATTTCAAATGCCGCATGTTTTACTTTTCATTGGATATATTTCAGTTTCCTGTGGGCTTAATGCAGTCAAAATATAGTTACTGTTTATTCAGTGTGCATTTCTCCATTGATTTTGAAGAAATCAAGAAAAAACACAAATACACATTGACAGATGGGCTTGAGTTTGAATCCGAAACGTCAAGCGAATGAATTCTTGTCCCAGCGACTGCGTCTATCTCTTCTCTACAACTCGACATGTTATTTTAGGCAATTTCTGCAGGAAGAAATCACGTACTCGGGGTTCGAAAGTCGTATCCGTTTAGACGACCACACGGAGTCTACGGCAATAATTTGAGCGTCAAGAGCTCTGCTACTAGGAAGGTGAAGTTAATTAGGAGACTTTCTCAAGGCAAACAGTTTCCTTTGAAAACATTGAGGGCAAATGACGCTATATATCATTGTTCCAACCCCACACGAATATTGGACTTTTTGCATTGCACAGTATCCCGTACGTTTTGACGCAGAACTTTGGGAAAACATGGTATTTCACTAAGTTACAGAATGAAACTTATCTGTTGTCTTTTATGGTTTCCTTAATACACCTGGCAAAACGTCTTGGATAAAATGGATACGCTTAACTGGTGATGTTTCCTGATTGTAATCGAAAAGAGGACCTTGAAGAGTTCTCAACTGAAAAGTAGCATGCTAGTGTGACCGAACTGTCCTGGACGCTTATGTTTTGTACATATCGGTGTCCTGACCTCAGTCAAATTTTCGACAGTTGTGGTCCCTACTTTATGTGTAGGGACCGACTTTTACGATTTGACTCACCAGTTAAGTGCCATACGAGAGAAATATGTTTGTGCTAATTCGAGTCCTAGTCGATGCTATTGATCGTGCCGTCGTAAAGTAGGTTTGCTGTCTCATGAAATTTCAACCGAAATTCTGAAATTTATATTCCATTAAAAAATACTTACCTAGGGGTTTACTACTAATTATCGTGCGGCTTACTACCAAGATACTTCGACCACGTCAGACGCGTTTTTTAGCCACCTGCAAAAACTGTACTCTGTACAAAATATTTACTTCAGTTTTATGAATTTTTCTCATTCGTTTTTTGTGCCTTTATAAATTCAGATATATTTTATCGAAAAAATGCACAACACTTTTTTTTCTTGTACTCATTTGCTAGTAAATTACGTCTTCTTCAAATGCCATACTTGAAGGAAGAGTATCTTTCGGTTTTGAAAACGTTTGAAGACCATGCAATTTTCATTCATACCTCTCGTTGCTTATAATGTGCGCATTATAGTACACATGTATTGCTATATTTTGTGAGCGCTTTGTGACGACTTCTTCATAGCATAGAGAAATGTTTTTTTCTTTTTTGCAAGTGTTACGACAGGTTGAGTTCTAAATTATTCGACAATTGAAAACGGATTCCAAAACCGAGAGGTGTTACCCTTTCTTTTAATCTTGAGTTTTAAGAAGACGCTTTTAACTACCAAATAAGTGTAAGAAAGACTAGTTTTGTGCATTTTTCAATAACATTTATTTTAATTTATATGGTCATTAAAATGCATATTTCTTCACTGGTCGTTTTTACAGGGTGCAATTTTTTCAGGTAGTCGGAAAGAAGTTCCTTCAAAAACCGGCATCCTGACGTGACTGAAATATCTTGGGATCGGGCTGACCGATAATATTAATATTACAACCCTACTTACGTAGTCTTTTCGGTAAGGCCGCCTAAACAGGACACTACATGCGGCTTCGCGTTAAATTCCAAGGAATTACGGTGGAGGTTAGGTTTAAGGTCAGATTTGGGGCTTAGGGTCATGCTTAGGCTAATAGTTAAGGTTATTACCGTGTTAATTGTAGGGTTTCGGTTTATGGTAGGACTAGGTTCAAGGTTAAGGCGATTGTTTAGTTTTATGCTAGGGATAGTATTAGCTTTAAGACGCGGTTTTATTTGCCCCTCCTGAAATTTATCTTAAAGCCACCTATTTTAAGCGGGCGAGCGGAGATTCCTATTCCTCTGTCCTGTTTAGGCGGCCACATGTGACATCTCTACCGCTTTTTTCTAATCGAAAGCACTTTTCAGAATTTCAGTCAACATTTCACGAGGCAGCACATCTACCCTATTTCCGTCCCGTCGAGCTTGATTCCCAGCTAGTTCACTTGGGCCAAGTCACGCGGTGCCCGACTTCTCTGCGAAGGTGGAAGACACAACCTTCTTCTACAGTTGCTATATATACTTTGCTGCCTACTATCTGACTGCCACATCCATTACAGCCGTGATTATTTTTCCACTTGCAGGTTAATAATCGAGGGTGGAAGCAATGGCGGACTTCTGGTCTGTGCATGTTCTAACCAGCGGCCAGACCTCTTTGCTGCTTCCATCTGTCATGTTCCAGTTACTGACATGCTACGTTTCCATCGCTTCACCATCGGCCATGCCTGGCAAAGCGATTACGGGGATGTGAGCAAGGAGGAGGTCTTCCGTTACCTCATGCGGTCAGTTACTCTCCTCCTCCCCCGCCCATTTCTTTATATCCCTTAAACTGATAAAATTGACTGGAGCGATGTCGCACATCGGCACAGGGCCGTTTGCCGGAGGATTAAAAAAATTCCAGTTGATCTATGTACGGTAGAAAGTTCGACACTTTTTTCTTGTAATTACTTGACCGCCGGTGAGCGATTCACGAACTAACGTCCACCATGCGACCTAATGCCAGTAACGCATAAAGCTCTAGTCATGCGGGTATTTTGTCCTAATTACGGCTCTTCCTGTAATTTTATTATCATCCATGTGTATTCCGCGCTCGCATTTTCAAGTTATCCAGTTTCTCTCATACCTGTTAGGCTAGACTGCTTTTGGCCGCGGTTTGCACTTTGTTTTCTTTTGATGACCTGAATGCTCTAATATGTGGTTCGGGATGTGAAATTTTGGTTCACCTTCAGTAGTGGAAGGCTTTTTGTCGGTGAAAAGAGGCGTTGGCTTGTTTTGACTCCATAGCCATGTCTTTGCATTCAGTCCTCTTAGGCGATTGTTCCTTGCCTCTACTATTAGAATTCGGTCAGCAGGACCACAAGCGCAAACACTTGAAAGCATCTTGCCTCGTTGGTCTATTTTCTTGATGGAACTTATTTCTATCTGGGCTTCAAATGGTAACTAGTAGCGAAGATCGAGTCTAACAATTGTGAAATCTGCTCAGTTGGTTTCCTTTCAGTGGACCAGCATGGGAACGTTGAAATGGGATGGGTATTTTGGCTGGAATCTCCTTAATCATTACCTAGAAACTGTGGATATGCTGTATGTTGGGTAACGTTGCTTAACCCCGTACACAAAAAGCTATTTATACACCCTATTGACGATTTTCTCAGTAACTAATGACAGTTTAATTCGCAAAAAAAACTTCCGATATATGTTTTCCTTATATTCGTTGGGGAAGGTGCACCGATTGCTTCCGGAACTCACTCATTCCTTGGGACTCACTATCGAGTCCCGCCAGCAGCCGCACAGCAGATAGTAGTAGAATAGGCAAATGAACTTAGCCGACATAGTCGTGCCACCAACATCGTCGGCCAAGTTCATCTGCCTGTTTTTTGATGTTCATATCAACGAACAAAACGCGCTGGTGTTCGTCTTCGACTATTGAAAAGTCCGACGCGCTGCGAGCGGTGGAGTTGATAAATGCTTAATGTACTTTTCCACATTTTTTGTCTTCTATATTTTCAATTTTAAAGCAGCATGTTTATTTACTCTGACGCTATTTTAACAAATTGCCTCTTCCTGCCACTGCACCCAGCAGTGTGTACTGAAGTATTATGCGTGTATTCTTGTCATTTTTTAATAAGGTTGCCAAATTATGCATTTCTGCAACACAGTATTTCACACACGTTAATAGTTTCTATCTAAATAAATTATTTCAGACGCACGAGGGTGCTTCTTTTCCCTTCCTTACAAAATGCATGCGCGTATATGCCTACTGTAATCGCACTGTCTCCTGTTCTGTTCGCTTTCTTTAGGTACTCTCCGCTGCATACGATTCCCCATCTGCAGGGCACTGGCGTGCAGTACCCGGCGACCCTTGTTCTCACCGCCGACCACGATGATCGTGTAGTGCCTCTGCACTCTCTGAAGTACATTGCTACTCTACAGGAAACTGTAGGTCGAGTGTGTACCCAACAGAAGAAGCCTCTGCTCGTGCGTGTAGAGACTAAGGCTGGCCATGGCGCGGGAAAACCCACTTCGAAGCGTGTAAGTCAGTTCGAGCCTCCCTAGTGCACCTGCATTTTCCAACTTTCATTTCACCACTGCGTTCCCGCTGCGGGAGGAGGCGAAGGAGGTTAGTCTTACGTCAACTAAAGGACCTCGTTTTCTTTCGAACTGATAGAGAAGGTAGTTAATCAGGCTGCGAAGAAATCACCGATGCTATTGACGCGTGGATGTCCCGTCTTCGCTGTATCGCTCCATGGGCCTGTGAATGTGTCCTCGATCAACAACCTCCGCGCCGTCTACCTTTGTGGTTCACAGTCATTATATAGGCTAGTCCACCGAAAACGACGTGTCCATCTATTTAACTTTGTTCTTGTGTTTTGCCCTGCTTTTACAAATTGCTGCCGATTTCTGGCACAATTCTTGCGTCGGGCTTGCACCAAATCAAAGAGATGGTATGCGTAACTTCTGACAGGAAGGATGCTCGATCTTAAGTTGAGGATTTTGGCAGATTTTAATAATTCCTTTGACCCACTTGTGAAAAACTCGGTGACCTGTGTGGAATTCGAACCCATGCCAGCAAGGGGGAGGCTTTAGTACGGCCAACGCTCTAGCCACCTCTTGACCCAAGTGGGATTAACTTCACGGCTTCCGGTGGGGCCTCGTAGCTCAGTTGGCTAGAGCGTTGGCTGTACTAAGCCTTTCCCTTGCTGGCGTTTGTTCGAATCCCACCGAGTCCGCCGAGTGCTCGATATTTGTCAATCTCATCTGCTCGTGTAATTCAAAGGATGGTTCCCGGCATGTTGTCCGTTCACCATCCTGTTCATCCCTGCCTTTAATTTTCTTAGATATTCAAAATTTTCCTGAGATACTCCTTGAGGTATTAGAGTTTAATCTCTGCGCCTTTGGTGTTGTTTCAGTGTGTCGTACGCTTCTTGTAAAACATTCATCCACTGCTTCGCTTCTCTGATAGCGAGTGATTGCTTTGTTTGGATCCTCCGCGAGGGCAGCGCATTTGCGTCAGAACTCTCGTGATCTTGCCGTGTGCCTCGATGGTCGCCTGTCCAACGGCTTGCCTCGATCAAATCCCCAACTCAGAACTGATCAATAAGGGTGGATAAAGGGAAGTTTATTGACGTATTCTAACAGTCCATTGAATGCAAGCGAAGGAACTTATGAGATGGTTTAGGGTTGGATCGAAATCGGATGAATCAGATAGTGTCCTTGAGCCGTGCTCATAGTATCATTATCCTCGGCGCCTTCTCTATGTGTCACCTCTGCTGCATTTGTGGTCCGAGCTTGAGACTATCACGGTTTACTAAAAGCAATAGCTTGGAAGGTTGCTAACAGACCACGCCGTCAACCCAGTGTGTGTAGAGTGGCTGACCAGTGGACTGGGAGTCAGAAGGCGATGGCTCATTCTTACCCAGTGGTTTCGATAGTTCTGGTGTGTGCCAGGGGGGCCATGCCGTGTTGTGGCACGTGCAGACGGTCCGCCAGCTCTATCAACCACTGCGCCCTCGCCTATATCAGACAACTAGCCGGCTTGGGTGGTGGCCTGATGCCGGAAGTGGGAGAGAAATTGAGGTCAATGGCTCAGCGCATTTTCCTTACTGTAAAAACTTACGCGTTTAAAGCTACCATGGTGCGCTATAATTCGTGGCTTGGAAGGCTGTCAGCTGACGGGATAACAGGGTCTTCTGGACTGCTTCAGACGGCAATGGCTCCTTCTTAATGTGGGCTTTATGGCACTCCGAACTCAGCCGGGATCCTAGGACCTCCATTTTTGCTGTTTTGTTCATGTTTATGGTGGACCTACGCCCTCTCCCATCTCCAGTCTTATTGACTCTGTCCCGACACCGGGCCGAGGTAGGGGAGTCGAACAGGGAGTGAGTTAAATGCATCGTATGTCACTGTCTCTGCACGAAATGTTGTGGCAAGTTTCCGTTTTCCGTTCATTTAACCTTAAAGCAGGTTTTCGTCGCTGCGGCAGTAGTTACATGTTTACGTGGATATTGGCAAAAATATGTCCTATTTAGAGTGGCGAACGACTACCGGTCTGTAGAGTTTTCGCATATACCCTTGTATCTCTTTTTTCCATTTTTGTTCTTTAGATTGACGAGCTCACGGATGTATTCGCATTCCTTCAAGTGGCTCTCGGTCTCTCATGGGAAGAATCCTGACCGCACCACTGATCTATCACTTCCAAACTTTCGGTGCATACCGTTCTCCTCAATTTTACTGTTTGTGAAGTGTCCTCGTGCTTTTTTTCTGCTCACATTAGTCGGCTCCTCCTGAGTAATTGGTTTTGTTTCGAAGTTTTTTGTGTTGCTCCTCCCCTGTCTGCCTCTGTTGACACTGGCTTTTAAACCTTTGTTTTATGTGTAAAGTTCTGTCACTAATACCCGTAGTGCTGTCGTCTATGCCTTGCTACTGAATTCGTTTCGTTTCAGCGAAATTGTGGTGGTCAGGGCTAGGAGACCGACCATAACCACATGAAAGTTTGACCATTGTAGTCTGACAATGTCCACTGTATTCTCCACAGATGGGTGGCACAGGGAGAGTAAATTGTGCGTGGATTAGTTTTGAACGATAGTAGTCTTGCGCTGCAGCTACCACACTCCCCCTCATCTGAGCCTGCTGTCATAACAGAGTCAAGAAGACCTGAGGCGAGAGAGGATGCAGGTGGCTGGCGTGGCCGGAGCCGCCCTTGAGCGTGCCGCCATACCTGGCTCTGATCCCACAGTGGAAGTGCCATAAAGGCCACATTAAGAAGTAGCCATTACAGCCTGAATCGCAGTCCACCAGTCAACTAATCAAAACAAAATACACTGGGCTAATCACGCGATCCGAGTTACCCCGCCGGTTCGCAACCTTCCAAGCCACGGCTTTTATCGCACATCTCCCATGCGTGAGAGTGCCAGAGGTCAAGTTAACAAGGGACCATCGCAGCCTGACTCTCCGACCACCAGTCAGCCACTCCACACAGCACACTGAACTGACTGCGAGGTTTGAGTGTAATTGTCAGCTTGCAACCTGCCAAGCCACGGCACTTGGCGCACCGTGCTCAGATCAAATATACAGCAGAGGGCCGAGGATCATACTTACCCATCAATCATCTGTTCATTTTGTGTAGTGTTGCATGTGATCTTTTGAGATGCAGAGGCTGATGAGGAGAGATGTAGTGTTGTTGTATAGCCGGTGGTGTTCTACCGCAGGTTTTAATGGGGACGCATGTGGCCTAGTAGGCCCGTGGGGTGCATGGGTAGTGCGGACAGTTGTGTCGGGTGCGGCGGGTCTATGGTTGCGTTCCGAGAACTGGTTCGCTGGTCTTTGTGCGATAGATTCGCAAGTGACCGATCAGGCCGATGTGTGATTTGCATGTGCGGTGACAATGAGGACAGGTTGGGAGGTGATGAGTCTGTGGGGGGCTGTGCTGCGCTAATGGGAGGAATGTAGGAAGTGTTGATAGTGCGAAAGATGTGTTGGCATCGCGGTGGATTCTGTCTTCGTGGATGCGTATGTGACCGATCAGACTCATGCGGTGATTGAGTGCGTGAGGGCACTGGAGACAGTGGTATCTGCTGAGTGTTAGTGCTCCAGGCACTAGCTAGCCAGTCTCTGCGCGATGGATTCACAGGTGACCGAGCAGGCCAATGTGTGAGGTGAATGTCCCATCGAAATGAGGACAGGTTAGGACCGAATACGCACGGCTGGTAGTGCTGATGACGGTGACGGTAGCGTCGGTAGTGGTGGGGTTATCAGATGATGAGCATTGGGACTTGGTCCCTATGATGGTGGGATTGGGGGAATTGGTCCCAGGGGTGACCATCGGTGGGTCCTAAGGAGGGTTGTCGGAATTCGACGGAGAAGCTGTCGGTATGTTGTTGCATTGCGTCCGACCATGCCGATTCACGCGCGGAAGGTGCGTTGACAGCGCGGGCATATTGGCACTGATGATCCGAGGCGCGGTGACTTGTGTGTCGCCCTTTCGGCCGTGGCACCTGCGAACCGGTTGGCTTCATAGAAGGCTGCATCTGTCTTCTTCCAGGCCAATCGGTTCTGGACAAGGTTCTCTCATGTTGCCGGGTTGATCTGCAGTTGCTTCAAGGAAGTCTTCAGAGTGTCTCTGTAGCGTCGCATTCGATCCCCTTGTCGAAGAAAGCCCGTGGCGATACCTCTATAAAAGAGTCGTTTATTACCCATGCTCATGAGGTGGCTGCTCCAGTGCAATTGCAGTTGTCTAAGCTGGGCGAACATGCTGGAGTGGCCTGTTCGTTCCAGCACTTCTGTATCCAGGATCCATCTCAGCTTTAGCATTCTGCGGAGGCAACTGAAATGAAATTGGATGAGCTTTCGCGCCTGCTTTTGATTCACTGTCTATGTCTCCGCTTAATACAGCGGCATCGGCAAGATGACAGCTTTGCATACCTTGAGTTCGGTGCTTGGGTGGGGACCGTGTCGATCCCAGACGTTGTTATGTGTGTGTCCGAAGGCTTGACTGCCTTTGGCGATCCGGTGGACGACCTCATCATCGACTTTGGTGCTGCGTGAGAAGTTCATGCCCAGGTAGTCAAAGGTTACTATGGTTTTCAGTTTAGCACCATTGAAAGTGAGGTGAGCTGCATTGTAGGTGGTGTGGGGCGGCGGGTGATGCAGAACCACCGTTTTCTCTGTTTATGCGGAGTCTGAAGTTGTCATAAGTGGCAGCGACGAGGTCCCTTTCGGTCGTTGAATTGAATGCGCATTCGTCAGTGATGAGAAGTTCTTGGCTGGTAGCTGTGTATACACGTGAGTGGGAGTACATCTGCCGTTGGTTGAGGAGTTAACTATTCAGCCGGTAGGCGATGCGACTTCCAGGCTTTCGTCACGGAATGCATCCATTAACATGGTAGAGAACAGGAGACTGAAGAGGGTTGGTGCGAGGAGGCAGCCCTGCATCCGTTTGTCTCTGTGACTATCTCTGAGAACGCTCCGTCGACGCGCGCCATCATGCTATGACGGAGTTGACGCAGCATGTGGGTGAATCGCTCGGGACAGCCGAATGTTTGCATGATCTTCCATAGTCCTTCGCGATTCACCCTGCCGAAGGCTTTTGTCAGATCTAAGGTAGAGCAGAGGTGAGTTCATATATCATGACACTTCCTCTGCAGCTGGCGCGCGGCGAAGGTCATGTCACTGGTGCCAAGATGGTGGTGGAAACCACATTGGCTTTCCGGAAGGCGCCCTTGTTCAAGGGATAAGGTGGAGCACGATCGAGGTCTCGTTCGGCAGTACGCTAAATCACTGCTAAGGGGCACTGAATCTGTAAAAATTCTCAAAATATTTAGAATAGGCAAGGATCAGCCGCCGAATGGTTCAAGCTCTCGGCCACGACCATTAAAGGTCATTTGGGACACCGAAGCACAGGCACAGCTTATGCTGGAAAGAAAGTCGTCTCTGCGGACCATGCATGCTGGAGTTTTCTTTCAGCCGGATTATGAACCAAAGGAAGGCAGGAAAATGCGACTTTTGAAAAACGATCTAAACGACCGAAAGAACAAAGGCGAAACCGGCCTACAAATAAAAGGAGGAGAAATAGTCCACATTGAACGAAATTTTCTTTGGCTGGAAGTAGTCAGGCGGAAAACTTAACCAAGGTCAACTGGCCGGCTCTGGTAGATACCGCAAGCAATAGTGGCCGCTGCCTCGAAATCTATTACACCAATTGTCAGAGTCTCTTCAATAAACTTGACGAACTCAAAACAATAGTATCTGAGCAGAAACCGCATATAATTGCATTAGCAGAGACTTGGCTGACCGTAACAATAGGGATCAGCGAAGTCAGCATTGAAGGCTATCAACTGTTCCGCTGCGACAGATCTCAACGTAGGGGCGGAGGAGTGGCACTTTATGTGGCCAATGAAATTTCCTGTTGTCAGAGGGAAATCGCAGACATAACCCTACGACGATATGAAATAATTTCATGCAAAATTAAGATAAGGCAACATCCGGCACTCAATATATGCGTTGTTTATCGGCCTCCCGGCTCCAGTGAAAGTGACGACGTAGAACTGCTAAGTTCACTGACGGTTATCTGTAAACAGGAAAATCTATTACTCCTGGGTGATTTCAACGCTCCTGGCATCGATTGGATGAGGCCTGGAGTAAAGGCCGCAGCAGCACCTTTCAATTATCAACTACTTCAGTTTTCTTTTGGACGAATATCTCATTCAAACACATAGACTTCACAACCCGACTGCGAGAAGGCCAAAGATCAAACTGTCTAGATCTCGTTTTTAGTAAAAGAAGAGGGGATCATAAGGGAAGTGAACTCACAACCGCCACTAGGGTTAAGCGACCACGTTGCTTTTTACCTGCGTGTGTTACCTATTGTCTCCAAAATTGCAAATAAAGAGGCGCAGAAATATTTGGAAAGCCGATTTTTGAAGAAATGAGACGTACCGCTTCCGCAGAAAACTGGTTACCCAGTACTAACGATACAAATGAATTATGGCAGCATATCCAGGGGACTGTAGAGCGCTTAATTGAAGTCCATTGCCCAATGAAAGTAATAAGACCATGTTCCAGACCTCCATATGTCAACCAGCCGATAAAAAGGGCCATGAAAAAGAAACAAAGGTTGTGGAAAAAGTACGAGCATCTTCAAGATTCAACATCACTTGCCAAATATAAAGCGCAACGAAATATATGCCGTAAGGAAATACGAAATTCTAGAACTGCCTTTGAGCGTCAACTTACAACACAAGCCACAACATGTCCAAAGAAGTTTTATGGATACATCCGCAGTCAAAGGAAGCACCGGGACGACATTGCAACGCTAAGGGATAACCTCGGGAACGTAGTAACGGAAGGACCGCGGAAAGTAGAGTTACTGTCAGAGTTTTTTTCAGATCGGCGTTTACGATGGAATCCCCCGACGATAATTCGGGAGTAGAAGTGGGCGAAGATACAGCGGTTATTGAAACTGTTACCTTTTCTGTCGCAGACGTAGGACATGTCTTCAGTCACATCAAATCAGACAAGTCTCCTGGACCGGATGTGATCCCTGGACTGATACTTAAAGAACTGTCGACCGAGCTATCGGTGCCTCTTTCAATTCTGTTCGAGCTTTCTATGCGAACAGGGGACTTGCCCTTGCAATGGAAGACGGCCAACATCGTACCATTATATAAGGGAGGTAGCAAGATGTCTACAAACAGCTTTAGGCCCATAAGCTTGACTGCCTTTCCTGCAAAATGATGGAGGTCCTTGTGAAGCAGGCCATACTAAGATTTTGCGATGAAAGTGACATCATACAAAATTTTCAACATGGCTTTCGGCGAGGGCGCTCCTACCTTTCAAATTTACTGACTTCAATTGAGGCCTGGACAAGTGCTTTAGAAGAGGGCTTCGAAGTGGATGTAGTGTACATCGATTTCCGCAAAGCCTTTGACAGCGTGCCCCATCAACGCCTTTTACACAAACTGAGCGTTCTTGGCATCAAGGGAAAAATTTTTGGACTGGATCAGGTCATTTTTAGTCGGTCGAAAACAACGCGTTTGCATCGGGGGAGGATAAATCGGACTGGGTTGACGTAGTTAGTGGGGTTCCTCAAGGCTCCGTTCTCGGTCCTCTACTCTTCATTCTCTATGTTAATGACAGCCTTCAAAAACTGGACTGCGGTAAAATCATGTTCGCCGATGACGTTAAACTCTGGCAGGTCATTAAGCGCCCAAGCGACCGAGATGCTCTGCAAAATAATCTTCGCAAACTGCAGACGTGGTCTGAGAGATGGCTGCTGGATTTCAATGTGCAAAAATGTGCCGTCCTCCACCTGCATCCAACAAACTACCCTACCCCCCAGAGCAGCAGGACATATCACCTGAAAAACATCCAAATTCCCGTAGCATCTACGCAAAAAGACCTAGGCATTTGGATACAGAGTAATCTGAAGCCCTCATTACAGTCTGTCAAAGCCGCAAATACAGCCACGGGAGTGCTGCACGCTATCAAAAGGGCGTTTCTAGCCTTCGATGAAGATCTCTTTGGCAGAGTGTACGGCACATTTGTTCGACCACACCTAGAGTATGGCATACAGGCGTGGCGGCCATGGCTAGCAAAGGACACAGCATGTCTGGAGAAAGTGCAGCGTCGGGCAACAAAGCTAGTAAGAGGTCTAAAAAACCACACTTACATAGATAGACTGGCATGCCTAAATTTATTCCCTCTGCATTACAGGCAACAAAGAGGGGATCTTATCCTAGTTTACAAGATAATAAACGGTCTTGAGAAAGGATTACGCTTTGAAGACATGTTTCAGTGGCACCTCTCACCTCATCTCCGTGGGCACACAATGAAGCTGCGCACGAAAATGTCCAAGCTAAACCTCCGCTCTGAATTCTTCACGCAACGTGTTATACAACAGTGGAACAACCTTCCACAGTCAATCGTGGAGGCTACTTCCCTTCAAATGTACAAACAACGCTTGGATAATTACATGAATCCCCTCTCCTCTCTCCAAGTCTGAACTCTAAAAACCAGACATATATTGTAAAAAACAATGCTACTCTCCTCCCACCCAAGTCTGACCTCTAAAAAAACCAGACATATATTGTAAAAAACAATGCTACTCACTGTTTGCCAATACTATATTAGTAGTGGTAAATTTACACGTGCTAAATAGGGTTTTCAAAGGCGTTGCCTATTATCCTCACCAAATAAACTGAAGGCGCCTATTGAGACGATTATGGAGAATGCGGGTGGAAATTTTCCCGCCAATGTTGAGCAGCGAGATTCCTCAATAGTTGTCACAGCGTTGGTGGTACCCCTTCTTTAAGAGATGGACGACGATTGCGTCCTTGAAATCCTGATGGTCCTGTCCTTGACGTCACATCGCCTGAGAGAGCGCTGTGAGCTGGTTCATCAGTTGAGGGTCACCATGATTGTAAATCTCAGCAGGGATTGCGTCTGATCAAGTTGCTTAACCGCTGGAGAGTTACTTCACGGACCTGATTGTTTCTTGGAGAGAGGGTAGAAGATCGTGGTTGGCGTGCATCTCCATTGGAGGTAATCGGTCGATGGCGGCGTCGGAGGCGGTGGAGGACCGGTTAAGAACGCCTCTGAAATGCCTGACCGAGCACTTCAGGATGTGCGTCTTCTCAGTGAGTAGGATAGTTCTCTCAGCACTGAGAAGAGGGGTGGCTCCTTTGACGGGAGATCCGTAGACAACCTTGGTGGTGGCGAAGAAGTTCTCTTATTCGTTCCGGTCTGCGTACACTTGGATCTTCGTGGCCTAGCGAGTCATCCAGGCGTCCTGCATCTCCCGCAGTCGTTGCTGTACAAGGTGGTAACTTCGGTTGAAAGCTGTCTTTTTTGACAGCGAAAGGGCGGCCAACGTAGGCTTTGTGCAACTGGTTCTTTTCAGCGAGCAGAGTGTTGATTGCTGCGTCGTTGTCATTGAGCCAGCCCTAGTGTTGACGTCGTGCACGACCGAAGACATCCAGGGCGGTGGATTGAACTGTGTCCCTCAGTTGACACCAGCTATTCTCCACAGGGGCGTCCTCTTCGGCGATTGGAATTTCAACTACCGGGTGGGCAAGTTCGTTGCTGAAACGGAGATGGTGAGCAGGCACATTCAAAAAAACAGTATTCAACTTACCTGGCGGTCGCTTACCTTGGGTTCTCCTGCGTAGTTGCAGACGAAGCCTCATCTTGGAGATAACGAAGCGATGATTTGTCCATCCGTTGGCACCGGGGATCGCCTTTGTCACCAGTACGTCCTTTAGGTCCCGCCTTCGGACGAGGAGATAATCAAGCAGGTGCCAGTGTCTCAACAGGGGTTGCATCCAGGTCGCCTTCTGCCGCATCAGGAGGCGGAAGGTGTTGGTCAGGATCAGATGGTACTCTGCCCAGGTTCGTAGGAGGAGATCATTTTCATTTAAGCCAGTGAGCTCATGGGTTTCAAGCCCTCCTCTCCACGTCACATTTTCTAGGTCGACGCGAGCGTTAAATTGACCAAGCACAATTGACTTACCAGCCTTTGGCACAGTCACCAGGAGGGCTTGCAGGTCCTCGTATGATTTATCGTTCGCCGCATCAGAGCTCGGCATTGAGGAGGGGGGCGTAGACGCTGATGATAGTGGCGAACTTCTCTCTCCGAAGAGTCAGGCGGAGGCTGATCAGGCGATCATTGATACCCTGCGGCAGACAGGGCATTCGTCCAACGATGTCGTTCCGAATGGCAAAGGCGACACCAGCGTCGCTTCGCTCTGCCTTTGGCAGCCGCTCCAGGTGTAAACGGCACCCTTTCCTCCAGCTGACTCTGCTCAGAGAATCGGGTCTCGCTGAGAGCAGCAATGTCCACCTTGTAGCGCGCCAGTTCACGAGCAACTAGCGCCGTCCTCCGTTTCGGCCAGTTGCTCCTAGGATTGTCTAAAGGGGAACGAACATTCCAGGCTGCTAGTGCGAGTGGATTCAACCAAGCAGCCTGGAAAATGCGCTGAGCTGTTGACCTCACTCTCTCCCCCAACCGCACAATCAGACACTGTCCGAGCTGGTCAGTTGCCTGATGTGGGAGTGGGCGCATTGGCTGACGGGTCAGCGTACCCGTCTTCGCGCGCCACAGCACGACCTGGCCCCCATAACGCACACACCAGGAATCACTAAAGCAGGGGATATGGAGGAGACATCGCCGTCTGACTCTCAGTCTACTGGTCAGCCACTCGACACACACAGCACATACACTGGGCCAAGGGCGTGGTCTGGTGTAAGCGTCAGATTGGCAGCCTTCCTAGCCACTGTTTCTAGGAAACCGTGATTTTATCAGGTACATTATGATTATTATGAGGGTATTTTCTATGTATTATTAGATGGTGTGCGCTGATGTGGCTTAGCCTCCGGTGGCTTACTGCAGATTGTCGTGGAGGCGCATGTGTCCTAATAGGCCCATGCGGTGTGTAAATGTGCGGGAGCAGTGAGGGCAGTGGAGGCGGGTTCGTCTACTGCATGTCGGATCCCCAGGCACTGGTTCACCAGCGACCGTGCGATGGATTCGCAGGTGACCAACCAGGCCGATGCGTGAGTTGAAGTTGCGGGCCTAGTGTGGGCAGGAGAAATCGGTAGAGGCTGGGGGGATGTCATTCATGGAAGTGGGGGATGGCAGTGGCGCTAAGAATGGCAGGAGCGGAGGGTGTGCATGGTGTATCGGTGTTGTCGGCATTGCGGTGAATTCCGCTGTCATGGATGCGTTTGTGACCGAATAAACCCATGCGATGAGTGAATGGGCAAGGACAGTGCGGTCAGTGGAGGCGGCGATCTCTGATGTGTGTTTGTGCTCCAGGCATTGGTTCACCAGTCTCTGTACGATGGATTCGTAAGTGACCGACCAGGCTGATGCGTGAAGTGAATTTGCGGTCACGTTGAGGATAGTTTAGGAGAGAGTCCCCATCGCTGATGGTGGTGGTAATAGTGAAGGCGAAGGCGGTGGTGGTTGCGGTGGTGGGGGTTTCAGGCGATGAGTATTGGGATGTGGTCTCTATGATGGTGGGAGTAATGGAATTGATCCCAGGAATGAGGGTGGGGGAGTCAGAAGGAGCACATTTAGCGCCGTTTTTGACCTACCTGTCGGCGGAGGCAGATAGAGATGGAAGTAATTTAGCTTCCCGGCTTGGTTCGAGTAGACGGTTCAGGTCTCCGCTCCGTAAAGGAGTGTTGTCAAGACGACGGCCTTGTACATCTTCAGTTTAGTGTTCAGGTTAATTCCGTGGCGATTTCACACCGAGGCCTGCAGCCAGCCGAAGGCTTGACTGGTTTTGGAGATCCGTTGGGCAAATTCGTCATCGATTATCGTGTTGTGTGACAGTGTGCTTTCTAGATAAGCGATGGTTTCCATATATTTGAGTTGAGCACCGTTGACCTTGATTTGAGGAGCATTGTATTCCGTGCTGATTGGCGGCTGGGGCATGACAATCGTTTTGGCTGTACTGATTGTTAATCCGAAAGTGGAGCAGCCTGTGGTGAATAGGCCCATGCTCCTTTGCTTGTCCTCCTCCGTCACCGTGTTGTCGCTCTCGTCCACAAAGAGCAACTCATGGACGCTACCAGTAGACACGAGCGTTGAAGCTTGCATACGCCGTTCTGTTAGCGATGCGGATCCCAGGCTGCTCATAACGGTAGGCGTCCATCAGCATAGCAGACAACATGAGACTGAATAGGGTGGGGGCCAATACGCAGCCGTGCTTCACTCCGTTGGTTACTGTGAGTGTGAGTGGACTCACCCGAGCAGCCTGATGGGTATGGCGAGGGGGGATTCGGACGGGGGGCATTGTTGTTTGTTTGAGTTTAACGACCGCCTATTTTGCGATCTGCGATACGCGGCCGGCTGCAGAAGACGTGATAAACAGCATTTGTTTAGGGCAACTTTTCTAGCCCCTTCCTTCGCGAGGAGGTAAGCAGTGCTGTCCCTAATAAGGGCTGCTTGGACATCCAAGACGGCTGCCGAAATCCACTATGGGTCACGGTTTTGTTTTAGTGGGAGAACGACCCGAGTTAGCCTGGGCCGCCTACGGGGTTGCTGTCGCCCCCACCGTAGGAATTTTTGAGAGGGGGGGTGGGAAGTTCGGGAGTCAGACATACCGGGTGTGGAGACACACACAACGCCGGAGATCCTCACGTGGTTTAGCCCGCCGGTCGTGACGGTTGCCTGGGGTGAGGATGCTGAGAAGAACCCAACTTTAATGAGCCACAGGTGAAAGTTGTGTACCAGTAAGTGGTGTCCACAGGAGCATTCACCACCTGTACGAGACAAATAGAGCGACCAAATGCTATCTGTGTGGTGCTACCCCTAACTAGTACCCCATACACCGCAGCACAATATATAATAATTTTAGCAAAACAACATAAACCTGCAGCAGGTATTTTCATTCCTAACAATCTACTCACGTATAATTAACACCACAACCTGCAAAAGCATCAGTAAATGCTCCAAGTATGATAGTTAACCATCGATGTTGATGAGGTCCAGCGTTCGCTCCACAGTAGGGTGGTGCAGGTACGGTGACATGCGCGTAATTTTTTAAAAGTGATAGTAGACTTGCACTGCATCTACCGCACTCTCTTCTCCTCCTCCTCCTCCTCCTCCACCTATGGCCGGTGTTTAGATAGAGTCAAGAAGACCGGAGATGGCAGAGGGCGCATGTGGCTGGCTCGGCCGGGGCCCCTAGGCCCTAGCCGCCCCTAGGCGTGCCATTTCAACGCCCATGTTCGGTATTTGGTATGGGAGCGTAACCCGAATAACGCCTGTCGTGCTCTGAATTGGCCCTCGTGTTGGTCGAACGCATCTACCACGTGGCCCGTTTAGTGAGCAAAATGCACCAAATAGAGCAGTTTATAATATACGTGTCCGCTAATCTCAAGAGATGTTTCTGACTGAAAGGATGTCTAGCAAATTTTAAAACATCACGCGTGGTCATTGAAATTTCTTATTACGTTAAGATTTGGGTCCTATTTTAAATGCCTTCAGAGGCAGCCTCGTTTAGTTTCTTCGTATCAATAACACTTCGCCACCGTATGTGACAGTGTATGATTGCCTTGTAAGCGAGGAGTTCCGATCCTAATGATATTGGAGAACATTTGCTTTCTATAGAGCGAAAGCGTTATAAAAAATTAACCTGTAAACTATGAACATTTTCCAGCGTGAGGGTTGCTATTTCGGTCACCAAAAACATTTATGGAAGGCTTCGTTGGATTAATGCAATATTATCCTAATTTCATGACTTAAGAACGCCCGCATTTGCAAAAGAAATCTAAAAAGGCGTTACACCATAAAATAATTCTAGCATTTAGGTTGCCGCATAGTTCAGATTTATCCCATAAAGCTACCATCGAAAATATTTAGTGGTATTTTCATCTACATATTGTTAAGAGAAGGAGTGCTAAACGTATTTATTCAATTCAATTAAATTTCTTGAGTTAAGTTGGAACGAGCATAGGAGTACCATATATGTATCGTAAAATTAAGTGCAGTGTTCAGTAAAACAACGTGAGTTGCAGTAGTTTAAAAAGTACCATAGAATACGACAATTGATGTGTAAGTCTCAAAGGTTAGGTTAAATCCCTTATTGCTTCAACAATCTACCAGAAATTATGCGGTGATTGGTTCACGTACAGAGTTAAGAATTATTCAAAAAGAGAAATGCTATTTTTGTGAGAGAACAAAGAAACTTTGCTAAACGACAGGTTGCCTTGTTTATTCCATTTCAACCAGTGAGACGCCCTTGTTTAGGCATGCAACGAATACTCAACGCTATTTTCCAGCAGGTTTCCTAAGTCTTCAAAATGTGTGGGGGATAGTCATTTATTTGTTTATAAAGGAAGTTTTCGGCCTTGGAAAACAAAAGATAAAAGTTTTAAGCACTACTTTTCTTGTTTTAACGATCCACTTCACTTTTTCAGAGTCTAGTTGCCTCTGCTATTCGAAGCAGTTTTTTAAATTCACCATAGTCTTATTTTGGCTTCAGTGCAACAACTTTGCCGCGTCTGGCCCGATAATAACTGATAATAATATTTTTAGTACCGTTTCTGCGTTTTAAATTAATATGTCAGATAAGTAATTTATAAATTAGTTAATATGGCCAATTAATACTTACGGCTAAACTCAGTTCAAGTCATTGAACGAAAAATTAATCTTGTACTGCAAATACCCTTTTTTCATCGTTAAACGCGGCATTTGCATAAAATTACTAAGTACCATGATATTATTATTATTATTATTATTATTATTATTATTATTTGAACTTCACTTGCGAGTGGAATTTTTTGATTTTTCATGGTTCAGTCGCAACTCCTTACGGTATTTCATCAGGTCTCTTCAGGATCTCAACCTTAATGGCAGTAAGATGCTGTGTGTGCGGGTGTTTTAGGGTCTCATCAGCTTGATAGAATCTAAAACCTAGTGCATATAGAGCAGACAGTCGTTCAAGTGAAAGCTGTTAGGGAAAACATCGCAGCTTTTTATTAATTTTCCAGTGTTAATAATCAGATCAATTAGAGATCGCTTGAATGGATTTTTTAACATCACATAAATTGCACCAATTCAAGTGCGCATGATTACGTTCGTAAAGGGGAATTGTAGTATAAGTTATATAGTATGAATGGCAACAGAATTATTAGATTGCATTTGATACATACCCAAATCTGCAGGCTACCAACTGTATGCTTCGTTCTAACACAGAATTGAAGGTGGAATGTTTTATCCTTGAGCTTAATTTCGTCACTTAGATTCGATGAACAGTTTGAATGAATATGATAAGTTTGAACCATTTTGTAAGATTTATAAGCAAAGTTAACCTGGATGGGAATTCTGTAATGGTTGAAATGGAAATTCGCAAAATTATATGTGATGCTTCAGAATATATTCGCAAACTGAACAGTCAGTTTCGGTTTACGTATTATTGAACACCTTTCGATGACCGAAGAACCCTAAACATTCGTGTTTGAGTTTTAAAGTATTATCTATGATAGTCTAGTCATATTTTGGTTGTCATCAAGCAGAAAAGTCGTTGGAAAGCTTGGATGAACACGTATACAGGAGAATTAAAGTTTTTTATGTCAAATAAGACAAAGGTGTGTTAGCTAACGGTACATTCGTTATATAAGACAGCAACCTTCGACGCATGCGTGTAATATTTGCGAGTTGTTGCGTGCGGATTGGTGGAGCTCTTTTGAGTTCCATTTAGTTCATTTGAACCCTCTTGTTTAGACAGTGTCTTGCCGGTGGTAACCAAATAAAAATTCTACATTCTTAATTCTAAATGGTCAAAGTTTCAAGTATTCAAGTACTTTATCCTGCTTTCATTCCTTGTGAATGCAGTTACTCTAAGATGGTGGAGTGTATGTAATATATACTCTGCTAGTGATTCAAGGGCTGGGAAGCAATCCGAATTCATCAAGTGCAAATAACAATGCGTGCCCTTTTTACGCCATTTGAAAAATCATCGTCCTGTACATTTTATTTATTTGTTTATTGCCAGGTTACAGGCAAGGGCAAAAGATATAGACATGAAGAGGATCGAGCAGAGAATGCAACTCTTTTGATAAATCTTTCAAGTGTTTTTTTAGGAGAAAAAAACTGCAGGTCATAAGTTTCGGGATGGGCAGGGTTGACGAGGTGAACGGTGTAGTCGTTTCCAGGCAGCGTTATAGACCTGCTATTCGGCAAACGGACGTCCGTCGGAAAGCCTTTTCGCAGAGGGTCGTTGAAGCATGGAACGAGCTCCCTGACGAGGTGATACTTTCCGAAACTGCTGACACATTTAAATGTAAACTCGATCCTCATTTACTGAGAAACTATTATACATATAATGAAGATTCTGTCAGTAGCGGCAGATCGCGCCTAGCCCACATATATCGATGACCTTACATTTTCAAGTTTGTCAAATTTATTGCTGTTAACGTTTATTCTATTGAAATTTTTGAAAATGAATAGGGAGCTCAAGGGCGAAAGCCTAATTCCCTCAATAAAGTAACTTTAAGTGACTAAAAGGTGTATCGGTGAACGGTTGCTCACTGACAACGGAGAATTTAGCCTATTACGAACTACAGAGAATGAAGCCTTCAGCCTAAAACCTGGCACAGGGTTAAGAGTTGGGGAATGCCCTCAGAACGGAAGACAGATTCCACCGAGGTGCCACCCAAAATTCAGAAGAGGTATTTTGAATGTAGAAAACTAGTGACAGCACTCTTAAACAAAGGATAGCTTTGCTGAATTTTGATACTTCTGGGTAGCTTATTCCAGACTGAAAATTAACTAACGGTAACTCACTGTGCGTGTCAGAGTAAGAAATAAAAAGAAACATCGATGGCTGGCACGCCGAGAGTGTTCCAGCTGCCTCTGAGGAGTAAGGGATTAAAGTTACAACTGGTTAAAAGATTAAACAGCAACAATAGTCCCTTCTGCAATCTGCGAAGCCACAACGGGTCGAGGTTACTAAGCTGACCTCAATTTTTGTAGGACAGGTTTCAGTGTTTTGAAGAGAAAAAACTTTTAGTAAAGAAATGCTGGACCAATTCTCTCTTCTTCCGTTCACTTGCATGCAAAATCTTTCTCAGCATTTTTTTGTTAAATATGCATGCGAATTCTTTTGGAATAATGATAATGCATTCTGGCTATGCTGCTTGGTACCAGTAATAAAACTTTATTTATCATTTCGAAATTTGCATTGCTACTACAACCCTGCAGCCCCACCCAACTTATTCTACCCTCAATGCACCAGCAACTTCACCTCATGCATCGGCATGATTTTTCACCTGCGAATCCCTTTCATAGAGACTAGTAAACAAGTGCTTAGGGCTCCGACATACAGTTACTGCACCTGCCTCCACTACCCTCACTGTTCCCGCACATTCCCACACTGCATCAGCCTTTAGGTCATATGCGTGTCCATGATAATGAAGGCTAAACCACATCAGTGCACACCACCTCCACCAATATATACACAACACTCATACCATCAGAAACCCTGGCTTGGAAGGCTTTCAAGCTGACCTATACGAGACCAAGTTCTTGGCTCAGTGTGGGTTGTGCCTTTAGGGACAGACCAGAGAACTGGAAATCAGTTGGCGATGGCTCCTTCTTGCCCCCTGAGTTTGTGAATCCTGTTGTTCGCGTTACGGGGCCAGATTGTGCTGTGGCGCGCATAGACAGGTACGCCGGCAAGTCAGCTAATTCGCCCATTCTGACAAGAGACATCTGATCGCAAAGAACGCGGTCTGATTGTGGGTGTGAAGGATAAGGTGAGGTCGACGGATTAGCACGTTTCCTAATTATAAACAGTCTGACATGCTTGAAACTATAAAGATGTGCTAAAAGCCATGGCTCGAAAGATACCCAACTGATTCGAACCGCATTGGCAACCCAGTGCGTCCGTTGTGCACAAATTACGACTGACGGACTGAGAGTCAGGCTACAATGACTTCTTCTTTATGTGGCCTCTATGGCACTCCCAATCAGTTCAGATCCAAGCTACTCCTTACTGTGTTTGCAGTGTTCTTGTTTAGTGTAGGACAACAGTGCGTGGGTCCGCATCCTCTCACATCTCCGGTCTTTTTGACGCTGCCTTGACATCAGCCCCGGATGAGGGAGTGGAAAATAGGGTGGGATAGATGCTGTGGAAGTATAATCTCATTGTAATCCAGCGCAAGTCATGGCCTCTGTGTACGGTGAACCTACTCGAAAACGAATTTTCTATCTAGTGAACTTACTGCCTTAATAGCAATAAGTGTCCGATGTGAGCTTAAATCTAGCTCTTCAGCGCGACTGCTCGAGAGGGGATCGAGGGCAATCTTGCTCTAATTTTTTTCAAGAAGGGGGTACTTCTTTATGGCCCCATCATATGCTACCCCATAAGCGCACCCCTAGCATAAATTACAACTGTAAATAAATTGGGTGGAAAGATATGACTGGCATAAAAATATAACATTAAAAAATAGGAATCACAAATAAATTTCATCGTAGTTTACTCCGTTGATCCCGACGTTCCTGGACCACCGACCAGTTCTAAAAGAAAGATGTAAATGCAATGTATACGTGGTTGCATATATAAATACATTATATAATATATCCAATAAGTACTGCTTAACATTCGCCTTTTGAGTCCTGCCTGCAGGGGGTTGTGGTCTATTTTAAAAGCGATTTTGAAATCCTCCTCTAACTGTTGTCTGTCAGGATTTAGAATTTTTAGAAATTTATATTTGGTTAGCACTGGCAAGGAACTGTCTTCACAAACATTAGTAACGAAATTAAGTTATGAATATGTGTGCAGATAAAATGTACAAAGACTTAATAGTGTAGACAGAGCTTGTCCTGCTAGGTCAACAGTGAGCGATGTTTGAAAATTAATGGTGAACTAGAAAAAATTAGCAGTGAAAAAAGCTCCAACCTTAAAAATTGAGGCAGAGTTCAATAGGCCTTCATTTGCGAATAGAAGGAAGAGAGAAAACTGCTTAGGAAGATAAGGTCAGGGGTATAGTAGGGTAATACTGCAGTAGAATTTCAGAATGAGATAATGAAACGTCGAGATGATGCATTCTTAATCACTTAGGCGCTTGAAACAAAATCTCACGAAAATGAGTCAATGAACTTAAGTCCTCAGCATCTTAGAATCCAGAATTGAATTCTGATGATGGTTAGTATCCAAAGAAACGGCAGCATTTTATATTGTGGACCACCGAATCTGTACGTCCAAATGACTTCATCGTTTGGATGACTGTTGATATAAGGAGACATCATGGTTCACGGGTGACTCAAGGTAGCGAAAATATAGGTTCAAGAGGGTCACTTAAATTCCCAATGGTCCTTCCTCCAAGTCACAGGGAAAGCTACTGGGAGTCGGCATTCCAGCACTTGAAAACTTCTAGATTCTAGATATGCAGGGGTTTATGCAGTAGTTATGCAGTGGTTTATCTTATCAAGAACCACCTGTATATAGGGGAATCATAAAATGCCTTATTTCTAGGCGTCCGTCCATAGAAAGGAAGAATGATGTAACCTCCCCACTGAAAAGTGCATTGAAATACGCCCAGTAAATGCCAAGGTATTTTCTACACCCAGGGAGGATAACAAGCAAACTTTTCACATTGTTTTTGGTTAACCCAACGCCGAAGTAAGTTTTTAAGGCAGAGTTTGGCAGATATGTTATCGTAATTCACTGGCAACACTGATTTGGCTCATAATTCGGTCATCCGTGGGGCAGCAGGTGCTGCTACTGTAATTGGACGGTCGACAACTTAAGTGGGTAATCCAACTTCGCATCATGTTTAGTATGCGGTTGTAGCAGTTTCTGCATGCCCTGCATGAGCCACCATGTCGATGGTGTTTTGGCGTGAGTTACTTATGCTTCGGAACTCAGCCAAAGTGGATATATAAGAGAAAATAAAACTAAAAGCTTTAAGAAGGCGAAACACATCTGGGCAGAGTCAAACGTGAATCGCCGTCGGTTTCAGATTACTATAAAGAGTTATATTATATACGTGATTTTAATGATTTATTGAAAATGACTCTTAGTATACTGAAAAAAGGAGAATAACAGTTATTAATAGCGCAAAACAAGAAGCAAAACATCAATCAGCAATTACGTCCTCTTAAACGGGTGTCTCAGCAAGAATTGATGCCCGCGGCTGCGCAAGCGCAGGTAATCACTAGTCTTATCGATAAACCGATGTAAGTGCACGCTGTCTTTTGCACCCTAAGATACGTATGCACAACGCAACAGGCAATAAATCAAAACGAGAGAGAGCGAACGACGGTGACAAAATGAGCTCAAGTCATGCTGTGTTGATTTATAATTTTAAATAAAAATCGAAAAAATACAAACACACAAGACATAGTCCTAAATTACGACCAGTATTCCGTTAAAAAACTTTCGTCCGCAGTTTATGACGCAAATTATATTCTGCTACATGCGCAATTCGTTCGAAACATAACAGCGTTGTTACTGTTCCTTGGTCGTAAAACCATATCAACCAACTTGCATTGGCTTTGTTATGGTCTCGTGAGCCTTTTCTCGAATCGATACGTTTAGCAATATACCTGTGCATTATATGTGGCACATGTCCTCTGACACGACGTTCGTTTATCGCTAGTGGCTAGCTGGCAGGCGGGCGGATGGAATGGGATCAAGTGAGATCCTAACCAAATCAGTGAGTTGCGTGCGCTTTTTTTGATTTATATATATATATATATATATATATATATATATATATATATATATATATATATATATATATATATATATATATATATATATATATATATATATTTATATATATATATATATATATATATATATATATATATATATATATATATATATATATATAACGGCGACACGTGCAGGAATATATTTGCTCGACTGAATAGCAAGACTTCCGTCACCAACAACAACCTTGAACACCTCAAGCAACCGCGTGGTTCGACGCTTAGCCCAGATAAGAAATGTCTAATAAAGCGAGTGCTGAAGATATTGGATATGAAAAATTATCATTACAGGGCGTAATAGGATTTAATGGTTTCATTTTTTCTTTCCAAGTTACACAATTTTGTTAGGCTCCGTAGTAAATGGCCTGATCATTCACCCAGATCGCGTAAACTGTATTTATGCCCTAGGATGTACAGTCGTTATCGAAGATATGATTACGCGAGTTCAAACATTTCTTCATGGTCACACAAGCTTCGTTATTTGTTTGGCAGTTTCTGATGATGGACGGTACATCGCATCTGGTCAAATAACTCATATGGGCTATAAAGTATGGCCAGTTTCATTTTCTTAACAATGTTATTAGGCCGATGTGCTCGTCTGGTCTTACGCTGAGAAAACCGAGATAGCGAAGTTCATTCTGCACAAAGTAAAAGTACAGGCACTCGCATTTTCTCCTAAAGGGGATTATTTGGTGACACTTGGGGGCCAAGACGATGGAAGGTTAACAATTTACCCATTTAATTTTTTTAGTGTCGTCCTCTGGTCGCTCACTCGAAAGACATCCATCTGTGGTAGCCCTGCGCAGCCAACATGCGCCGGAATAACAAGAACGCTAGCTTTTGCCAAATCAAGAGAAGATATGTTTTTTACCGGTGGAGAGTAAGTCATGACATTATAGTTTTTGTGTGTAGAAATAACGTGAGAATATGGATAGCAGAAGTCGCCAGAAGGAAGATTATTCCAACGGATTGCAATCTTAATAAATACAAGCGAACTGTTACCTATATTGTTGTAAGTTTCTGTTATGAACCTTAAATTATTAAATTACTTTGGATTGGAAAATCAGCAAGATGCATATATTTGGGTTATTTTAATTCTCTTTATAATCGACCACTAAGTTATAATAAATTGATTGTGGCTCGTTTTATTAAGATTATCTGCGATCGCGCTCTTATGATCTTATTCGGATTAGAACGTTGCTTTTGCATGCTTAATTTTACCAATCGCCATGTCATTGTTGGAACAGTTTATGGTGTAAGTGGTTTCGAATTAGATAGGAAAAGTTGTTTATAAAATAACCCTGGAGCCTTTTTCTTGTCTAATTTCTCATTAATTCATTTGCATTCGTATTTTTTATTAATAGAGAACCAATAAAAGCATATCTTTTTGGTTACTGCAGGAGTTGAAATTTCCATATTTTTATATTTGTGTAAAATTTTCTAATCTCTAAATCTAGCCAAATAAAAATGATGACAAAATATTTTGTGGAACACTCTCCGGTGACGTCTTGGTCGTCAATGTGGAGTCTGCGATATTACAATTAGTAGCTCCTGAAAAAGACAAGTTCAGTCTGGGAATAAGTTCAATTTATCTCGTTGATGAATCATCAATTATTTTCGGCGCTGGAGATGGGACTGTTCAGCTTTTTGATATTTCTTACAAAACTGTGAAGGGGAACTGCGTTATGTCCCTGCATCGATCCAAGTGAGTGATATTTCATTTTTGTCGCTTGAATTCGGAGATATTTATCGAAGATGCATATTTATTGGGAATAATATTTTATCTTTGATGAAAAAACCGTAAATAATTTTATAAAATAATGGAAATATTGCCTCCCAAACCTGATGCCTTTTCCTGTTTATGTTTAAGATTTTTTTAATGGTCTCTGGAATTTATAAGTTTATTTCGCCGTTTTTTTGTTTTTTGCTAGTCATCAAAATATCACTTACTCAAAACCCTTTTTTGAATTTCGATCTAAAACTTAATTGATGGCAGACACGAATAGAAAAATATATCATATAAGTGTAGTGAATATGCGTTGTTTTTCAAAAATAGTGAAATAGAGGCGTTATCTTTTGTTTAATGCTGAAAGCAATGAAACTCCACGAAATTTATAAGGGTTTTAAACTTGTATATACTGCTAGGCTTTATAACTTTCTAGTCACCACAGTGAATAAGACCTGCTGATTACTTCTGAAACTCTCTTAACTTTATGGGGGTGAACTGAAATTGATATTATATCTGGAAATTAGCATCTTGCTGTCAAAATTCCGAACCAAATTCAATCCCTTGGCTAGAATATAACTTCGAGCTTAAGTGTTTTGTATTAATATTGCACTACTGACGCAGATCAGGTGCCAATATGCTAAAGATGCTCAGCTGTAAGTTTTTAGGTAAACGAATGTTGGTTACTTTCACAACCAGTTAGTCTATCACAGTGTGTTGCATGATTTTTTCTGTCAAAATGTTTGCTGGCTGTGCGAAGTCCTTCTTTTTTATGGCTGTTTTTGTAACTTGTACTGATTGAATTGCCGAAAAATGAACCTTCCGAATTTAAAGACACACTTCAACTGTGTAGTTTCACAAACCTTCCTCGCGCCTTGATTTACTGCCTAAAACCTCGACATATTTGATCATGTGTACCGGAGAGGGCAATCGGAAGTATATTCTTCCCAGTCATGTAAGCGTAAGGTGTGACGCCGTCTGGAAATTTATTACGGGCTGATGTGTCATTATGATAAGCTGTGTTACTAAAACACTATTGGTTTAATTTGACTTTTCATTTGATGCCTTAAAGTAGCTAATACGAATGACTCAGTATGCTATAAAAGCCTGCTTTAATTATTAAATATCCTCAATCCACTGTTGCGTTTCATACAGCTATATCAAAACCTAGGCGTGTGGCGCAATACTATTCCCCCTCTAACATATGAGTCCACCCTGTTTATATTTGAGCATCTTAACATAATAGATGTTTTTTTACTGCAGAGGGCGGATTTTGGTTTTCTAGCAAAAGGTCAATGAAAACTTCTATATTATAAGAATTTGAGCACAAAATTTTAAGCTATTTCTCTTAACTGCTTGTTATTTGCCAGTGCAGTTTATTGTTCTTTTTTCATAAATCTGTAATGTATCCAAATAGTTAGAAAGCGTAAAGGACAAAATACAACTATTAACTTGGACGCCACTGCAGGCGGTTGTTTGCTGATTTCGCTTAGATAATTCTTATCGCCGATTTCGAGCGTCAATTTGGTGAATTTGTAGCCACATGCAAAAGGTTATGGGTGCGGTGACAAGCATATCCCTACGTGGCGAAGGTCATCAATTTTTCGTAGCGACGGACAAAAGTCATGTGTACCGCTTCAACTTTTCGGATTTCTCCCATGAACTCGTGAAAACCTGCCATAGCTCGGCCGTTAACGATGTTAAATTTGCAAAGTAAGCATAATTTTCTTATTGTACAAATTTTAAAAATGGCAAGGAAAATTCAAGTAAACTTACTACTTTTTTCCACTATTTGTCAAGAAATTGCAATGTATATGGACTTTGACTGACTTATACAATGTCAATTCTTTAGAAGGTCTCTAGGTCAAAGTTTTAGCCAAATTAATGGCACCCTAGCAACCTAATCAAATGGTGAATTCGTTATTTCGAAAAAGCAAAATATTATGCCTGTTCCTTGCTTTTATATTTCATCGCTTTGTTTATAGGTAACGTTTCAAATTACGATTACTTAATAATTATTTGATAGAGTGCACTAATGCAATTAAGTGATTCCCACTAAAAACGCTCTCAAATCAATGTAAGTCGCCGCGTCTGTAAAGCCTTCATATATTTCCCGGCAATCATTATTGTTGTGCAGATTACCTATGAAATTAATATTGTTGGTGGCACGCGATGCCATTTAGAACTTTTTATCGCATTTGTGGGAATGATTCAAAAAGTACAACGAAGATTTTAGTAACCATCCGTAAATGTTTACTGTTGTCACCCAATTATTACCATCCTCTGGCCAGGAACAGTTGGACTTTAATATTTTGAAACGGACGATATGTCGTTTGATGGATCGTCTGTTTCTATACTCTATTGGTAATGCTCCAATCCCAGCGAGGGTGGTGTTCACTAATCTTGTAGAAATTAACTGCGGGTTTCAGTCTAGCCTGCTTGCAGTCAGTGCTCTTTATTGAATTGCTTTCTCTTGGAGTAAAAAATACTGAGGACACATCTTTTTACGTGTTCGAAATGGTGCTCACTTTCAAGTACGAATCATTAGATTGTTAGAACTTGATATGACTTGGAAGTATATCTCACTGGAATTCATTGTTGACATTCCTGATTTTAGCAACTGCGCCGATTTGTTTGTGACTTGCTCCTTTGAAGATATACGTGTATTCAACACGCCAACGCAGCAGGAACTTCTGCGCATTAATATTCCCAACATGGTTTGCTATACCATCGACATACTTAAAGATGGCACATCCATCGTTTCCGGTAGGTTGCCTCAGACTTACTCGTATTGTACTCTGAGTCCACATATAAGGCCTACATACTTCTATCTAGTAATTGCTCCTATACTTATACACAGATATCTTAACTGACATCAGCAACGTGAATGATGCAGAAATAATCTTTTCATCTATCCTCTGCTCGGTTTCGTTACATTTTTTGTCTAAAAGAAGTCAAAACCGGACTGCTTGTCCAGCTCGTCGCACGATCTCTTTCGGGTCCGCATGCAGAAAATGGAACTACGCATAAGGGGCTAAAAAGCTGGCAAAGACGAATTAATGCTGAGGCATTGGTGGGTGGGCACCACCTTGGGTTTGGTTGTTGCTGGCTGATCCCGCCTGATGAGCCAGAAATGGCCATTCCAGACTCCTTTGCCTTTTTTGACATTGTTCATCCGAAACGTTAATCATTTTCTGCTGCCGACCAACGGCTCCATCTCAACCCTCGACCCTGTGAGTGCCCTGTGTGCTTGGTAGACCTGGTAGATGCGCTGGAGCAAAGCTAGGGCCAGATCAATGCACACCTATGAAAATGCCAAACCTGGAGATGTTTTGTGGTCCGCCTAGGCGCACTATCACGTTACTCCAGCCATCTGCTTCAAATCTCACCTCTGCTTTTCATGACGGCAAGGAGGATGATTAAAGATAAAGTGCGGTAGATGCTCTACAAGTCAACTATCATAATGAAATAATTTGCGCGCAAGTAACTGTTCTTGCGCCCACATTGTTTTGATGAACGCAGTGAACGGCATCGGTAATGAAAATCAAACTGTCGTACGTGCGTCTTATCGCATCCGTATACTTTTGCATTCTTAGGCGTTGTTTAAGTTTTGAAACTCCTGAGAAATGCACTGAACAAGACTGGAATAAATGCAATGATAAAGCACACACGCAGATCAAGGTTAGGGACGTAGTAGTCCGGCAGTGTCCCGCCAGCAGCTGCACAGCCTCAGGGGTTCCAAAAACTTTGGGTTTTGTATGACTGGTAGATGACGATTAATAAGCGGAATAACATGACTGATTAGGACAAGTCGCCTTTTGGCTTTGTCCGGCATATTATCCTGCCTCTTTCATTAGCCTCCGTGCGGCAGCTTGTGGGGCAGAGGGTGAGCTCCTAGGCACAATAGGGCGAGTGAGTCCTGTATTGGTCGGTGAGCGCCTATTTACCATGGACGATTAATAAAGTAGAAATGGCCATCCCAGTCTCCCTTGTCTTCGTCGGCAATGATATTCTGCCTAGCGTAAATAACGGCTTTCGGTTCCGAAGACCAATCACGCTCAGGCTGAAGGCTATTTTGACTCCTTTTTTAGTAATAGTTCTAAAGGGCTGACATAGCTGCTTGAATCCCGAGCTTTCGAACGAAATTTAGAGATGAACGCGGTCGTTTTGACGCTGCTGTACATGTGATGTATAAAATATTGCACGTTATTATAAGCGTACTGTGGCAGTTTAATGGATGATTTTAATCTGCAACTTTACACGATCACTTTTTCTTTGCGCTACTAAAAGGTTGGGATGACAGCAAGATTCGGGCGTTCGCACCTGAAAGTGGTCGTTTAATGTATACAGTGCACGACGCACACAAGAAGGGCGTCACTGCCATTGCAGCAACAAGCGACAAAACTCGAATCGTCAGTGGTGGTGGCGAGGGTCAGGTTCGAGTGTGGCGCCTTAAGGAAAGCATCAATCCCCAGTTTGCCAAAAGCCTCAAAAATCCTTATTCGAGGAACCGCCGGGATGTGGCCTATGAACCCAACTCTGTGATTACCACTACCCTGGAAGCTAACATGAAGGAGCATGCCAATGCTGTTTCCTGCGTTCAGATAAACAAGGACGACACCAAGTGTGCCTCTTCCTCCGCTGATGGAACCTGCATTATCTGGGACCTGATGTAAGACAACATTCAATTCCAGTTGCTTTTATTTTGACTAAAAAAGCAAGTTGCTCAGTAGACATGCTTTACGAGGTGTAAATACATAAACCTAATAAATACCGTCTACTTAAGCTTACAAAGTAGCCGTTTAACATTGTATAAATTTACAAATGGACGCGAAAGTCCACATTCCAGGTGTGTGCATAAGTGAAGAAGAAGAAGAGTTTCAGTTTTCAGTTTATTTGGTGAGGATAATAGGCAATGCCTTTGAAAACCCTATTTAGCACGTGTAAATTTACCACTACTAACATAGTATTGGACACAGTGAGTAGCATTGTTTTTTACAATATATGTCTGGTTTTTTAGAGGTCAGACTTGAGGGGAGGAGAGTAGCATTGTTTTTTACATATATGTCTGGTATTTAGAGTTCAGACTTGGAGAGAGAGGAGAGGGGACGCATGTAATTATCCAAGTGTTGTTTGTACATTTGAAGGGAAGTTGCCTCCACGACTGACTGTGGAAGGTTGTTCCACTGTTGTATGACACGTTGCGTGAAGAATTCGGAGCGGAGGTTTAGCTTGGACATTTTCGTGCGCAGCTTCATTGTGTGCCCACGGAGATGAGGTGAGAGGTGCCACTGAAACATGTCTTCAAAGCGTAATCCTTTCTCAAGACCGTTTATTATCTTGTAAACTAGGATAAGATCCCCTCTTTGTTGCCTGTAATGCAGAGGGAATAAATTTAGGCATGCCAGTCTATCTATGTAAGTGTGGTTTTTTAGACCTCTTACAGCTTTGTTGCCCGACGCTGCACTTTCTCCAGACATGCTGTGTCCTTTGCTAGCCATGGCCGCCACGCCTGTATGCCATACTCTAGGTGTGGTCGAACAAATGTGCCGTACACTCTGCCAAAGAGATCTTCATCGAAGGCTAGAAACGCCCTTTTGATAGCGTGCAGCACTCCCGTGGCTAGAAGAAAGAAGAAGAAAAAGAAGAAGATGAAGAAGAAGAAGAAGAAGAAGAAGAAGGTTGTTCATTCACCAGAATCATGGCTTTATTCATCTGAGCTTTCGAACTCTTACTGGAGTCCATCCTCAGAAATAAAACAGCAACAAAAACGAGTAACATTTATAGGGGGGGCGGCAGGGGCCAATCAGACAGCAGTGGCGCCAGTCCGAAGGTGACTACGCAAGGCCCTGTATGCCGGCGCCAGATTGACAAATCGATTGACCGAGCTCTCATAGGAGGCCCAGGCTTCAATCAATTATTGGCTTGTCTTGCATTTGGCATGGGCGATGATCTTCGTGGCTGCGAAGTTAAACTCGTGACCCGTTTCGTATGTGTGGACAGCCACTTGCGATAAACTGTCACCCCATCTCACAGCAAGCTTATGCTCGTGCATGCGCGATCCAAGCATACGTCCAGTCAGTCCTGTGTAATTACAGGAACAGTTTTGTCATGGGATGCGAGACATTACTCCCGACTGCTCATTTGGATTTAATCTGTCCTTGATTGTCATGACCTTACTGCGCGTTGTAGCTTTGGGTCGGTGTGCGATTCCGACACCAAGTCCCGCAACAATGCGCTCGATCGCTTCTGACACGTTCTTGATGTATGGCATCCCATGCCATATCGTAGGGGTTGATTCTGGTTGGGTCCTCCGCGGTCATATACGTATGCATCGGCTTATGAACGCCTTCGGAAAGCCGTTCCGCATAAACTGGTTGCGGAGGTAACGGGCCTCACGTGCTTTTTCCACCGGGTTGCTGCAATGAGGACGGGGTGACGGTTTATCGCAAGTGGCTGCCCACACCTACGAAACGGGTCACGAGTTTAACTTCGCAGCCACGAAGATCATCGTCCACGCCAGATGCAAGACAATCTGAGAATTGATTGAAGCCTGGGCCTCCGATGAGAACTCGGTCAATCGATTTATTGATCTGGCGCCGGCATACAGGGCCCTGCACAGTCACCTCCGGACTGGTGCCACTACTGTCTGATTGGCCCCTGCCCCCCCCCCCCCCCTATAAATGATACTCGTTTTTGTTGCTGTTTTATTTCTGAGGATGGACTCCAGTAAGAGTTCTAAAGCTCAGATGAATAAAGCCATGATTCCTGTGAACGAACAACCCTCTTCTTCTTCTTCTTCTTTCTTCTTCCTTCTTCTTCTTCTTCTTCTTCTTCTTCTTCTTCTTCTTCTTCACGTATTGTACGAATTTTATGTTGCTGCTGCTACCTGTGAAGATGGACTCTGCACAAGTTTGAAAGTTCAAGAAAATAAGCAAGTTGTTCCGGTGCTTGACGAGCCTTGTTCTTTACTGATTATTTAATGTACCTGCGTTGCCCTAATCGTAAAGCTCTGGTTTCGCATATGAAACCTTTGTAGTTAGGCTTAAAAAACAGGCATTCAGTAATAAGTCAATAGTGGCGCAAGCCTATATATCACAGCCTTGCCATCTGACACTGCACTTATTCTTCTTTTGCAGAGAGTACAAGCGGCTTCAAATAATTTTCGCCAACACTCTGTTCCGGGTTATCTGTTTCCATCCAAGCGAAGTTCAAGTTCTCACGGCAGGCACTGACCGAAAGATTGGATATTGCGAGCTCTATGATGGCTCTCTCATCCGAGAACTGGACGCCTCACGTTCTGGATCAATCAATGGCATGGACATCACTAGTGATGGTGACGTCTTTGTTACCGGCGGTGATGATGAAATTGTAAAGGTCAGCCTATCTTTTACCCAACCGAGTTTGCTTTCAACAATAAGTGAACCAGAGCACGTTGCTGAAAATATGTGGTTTTGACCGTCCACTTCAGTTAAGTAAAGCGATTCCAGAGTCTTTGAAATCCCTACGATCTCGTTTATTATTTCAGTGTCTTTTCGAAAGGACTGGCGTTTTGGGATTTCACAGCAAAAGTCTTCTAGCACAGGAAAACACTTGAAGGTCGTGTTGATAGTGCCGGTGGTGTTGGTGATTTTATCCGCCCAATCCACGAAATGAAGATCTTCAAAAAAATTTCTGTCACATCAAGCGTTTAAGTATCCTAAATCTTTAGTTTTCCAATACTTATTATGGGAGGTTGGAGATAGCCTTACAGCATAACTGACCACAAATTGTAGGAATTGTGGACAGTTGTTCACAATGCAACAGAGGAAGACCATCTGCAACTAAACTTTAACAGGTTATATGACTGGTCAAAGCGCTAGCTCATGCCCTTCAATGTAAGAAAGTGCAAATTTCTTCAAATTGGCAGCGGCGTAGCCTCCAGTCTGAGGATTTACTTTCCAAACGGTAAAACACTGCAACCAGTCAGAAGGACTTGGATGTGGGAATTACATCGTCACTAAAACCAACACTGAACTTTACGAAGGCGGCCGAGTTGGCCATGTCTAAATTTCAACGTATCAGATTTTAAAAAAGACAGTTTCACCAATATATTTGGAAGCATGGTGTGGTTGAGTATAGAATACGCCATACAGGCATGGAGATCGTGGACTGCCAATGACGGTACCGTCTTAGCGAAGCTCCAGATGCGGGCACCAAAATTACTAAAAGCCTACGAAAACTACCGTATGAAGACAGAGAATCAACCCCAACCTAGTTTCTCTTTCCTACAGGCAACTGCGAGGGGACGTTATATTAACATTTCGCATAACAAATGGTCTGAACTGTTGCTTTGTTCCCAAGGATTTTTTCACTCAAGCTAACACGACCAGTTTGTACGGTTATTCCCTAAGACTGCGCACAGCTAAAGCAAGGATCGATTATCAGAGATTCCTCTTCAGTAACAAAGGGGTTGCAGCGTGGAACGCTCTGCCCGCAGAGGTTGTTCTTTCCAGCAGAACGAATTGCTTTAAGTGCAGTGGAACTGCATCAAGCTTCCCATTGCATGTAATTATATTACTCACAATAAGGGAGTAGCCACGTAAGTGTATTATTTTAGACTTGTCGACGACTGCTTCTCCCATGTCACTATGCGAACA